>JADNYI010000587.1:0-20403 GCA_015501065.1 Infundibulicybe gibba | reverse complement strand
CAGAGCACCAGGACAAGGGCGGCAAAAATTAGATAACCAAGAATGGAGGCGGTGCCTCCATAATAGTGGTTAAACTATTAAGAACAGATACTACACTTGATCTAAGCCAAAAGGCCAGAGTGGTAAGGAATCCAGGTGGGTGCGAGGCAGTATTTATACTATTGAGGGTGCGCACGGACCATATATACAAAGTAAACATCAGTCTCGGCTTTGTGATTCACGTCGAATAACTACACATGCTGCTGGCTGAAGGCATCGTCAAGGTCAGACCTTGGAAAAGGTAGTACGTGTGGATGCGATTTTACTGATACAACTCGAAAGGTAGTGGGGCTTGTCTTTCTGACGGATGGTTCACCGAGCGGGGGGTCTGCGCGGGAGGCGCGAGATACTCTGTCTCGCCCCTTCGCTTGCTGTAGACTCAGTTCTAGGCTGGGACTGCTGCTATGATACAAGCGGCCCATTTCTGGCAATCCCTAAAATTGCCGATTCGACCTTCCCCGCCTTGAGCGTTGTACACAAGGGAATGCGCGTATTGTATGGTAATTATATTTGCCTACAAGAAGGGTCGAGGCGGACTATGTGACGGCAGTTCACTCTGATTCCTTTTCTCGGGTTCGTTGATCCTCGCAAGTCAAAGCCACGAAGTACAATACAAAGCCTATTCAAGTATACCGATTGGGATGTATTCTCGCCCTATTAACCCTACTTCGCTTGTGGGCCCCCAAACCTCGGATAAGGATTTTGCTCTTCTGCATCGATTGTGTGTACGTAGCTGCCCTATATATCACACCCATAGGCTCCAACAACCCTCGTCCGCGCTAGCACTTGAAATGCCAGTCAATGCCCAGCCTGAGCCTCCAAGTGAGTCTTTCAACTTGTTCACTGTTGACAATGGTCACTGATTCTACATGTCCCAAGGCAACACATCCCGATCCAGTTCACAAGATACTGGCGGTATACCCCCAACCACCTCACTACAAGATAGCGGATTTCAAGCCCTGTTACAAGACAGCAGATTTCGATCTATCGTCGATCGACTTGGATCAGCGCCATCAGGTAGGTATTTGAATATCCGCCACTTGCCACTATATCCGTCCTGAAAATATTTAGAACCAGAGCGCTTCCAACCAGAATACTTGCCATCTGAGAAAGTCGAAAACGCAGGCAAGCAAGCCCTCGGCGAAATCAGGAAATAACATTGATAATGGGACATAGACCCCCCAGTTGGATATGTCGTGGACCAGCGATCTCTCAGTCGCATATCAATCCCACCGAAACCTGACGGTGCAACCCTAGCCGAGTACCCGGATGGATGGTCCGAGTGTCTCGTCACCAATGAGATAAAGGACAAGATATTCTCAATTCCGGGATTTCCAGCCCCTCTGGTGCACCCCCCCAAGGCCCATCGCATCGGTCCGGCTCCTGGGAAGGGGCTAGGAATATTTGCCACCCGCGATTTAGACATGAGCGATCTCATCTATGTCGAGAGGCCGCTCTTGGTTCTACCAAGCTACGTAAACCACGTCAAGATTGGGTGTCCCCTAGACTGGACCGTGGAGCAAATAAAGCGAGCGCTGATGTTCGAATGGGGCAAGGAGTGCCACCGAGCATTTGAGCGTCTCGAGCCAGAAGCTCAGAGGGCTTACTTGTCTTTGGCTAATATTCATACGGAGGATGGCAGTGGTACCGTACTGGGGATCTGTCGGACGAATGGATTCGGAATAGAAGGGCTGGCTGACATCGTTGGAACGTATGAAGCACCATACACCGGAATATGCAAAGAATTCTCCCGGGCCAACCATAGGTATGAGGGCGCGCCGCATCGTCCATATGACCCCCTTGAGATTGATATTATTTTTCTTTACTACCCAGCTGTACCCCGAACATAACTCGGTATTTCGACCATAAGGCCTTTGCTTTCTGTTTCGCCGCCACACGGCCGATCAAGAGCGGAGAAGAAATCACAACGCCATATTGTGTTCCATGGGACGTACGGAGCAGTCGCCAGCAGGATCTGCAAAAATACATGTTTAATTGCGACTGTCCGGCCTGCGGCCCAGATTTTGAAATGTTCGACCAAACTCGCCTGGATATCGCGGCTAGTGCTGAAGACCTCATTGCGAACTTCATCGCCTGGGTGGACGACAAGACGTTTCCAGAGGACAAGCTAATCAAGACCAGCCGTTGGTGGATCAAAGTTATAGAATCAGAACGACTGGAGTCCTCGGACTTCTATAGACAGCACCTCGTGGCTATTTACCGCGCCTACATCGCACTTGGTGACAAAGAGAATGCAGCTAAATACGGGATTCTTTTAGGAAAATGGTATCAGGCTATTGGGCAGCTTGAACCTCCCATCGAATTGTATAGCGACCCTCGTAATTTCCAAAGGCAACGTAACTGGGCTGTCCGGAAGGTGTAACTACAGCACTTGCGATGTTACAACCCGACTATATCTGTTATGAAGCACAATGTTGTATATGCGGGTCAGCTAGCGCATAGGTGGACTGAGATTGATGACAGCAATTCAATTTGTTAACAAATCTCAGTGGCATCTCAGCTGTTCGTAGACTGGTATCAAGGGTAGGCTAGCGCTACTTGATAGCGCCGACATGGTACCCGCCCCGCCATTTTCCAGAAGTCACCAATATCCAGGTTTTCTTTATCACGTACTGGGATCGGTTGAATTTACAAAGCGCCCGAGGCCTTTGACTCTTTGGATTTCCCCGACCAATGTTGTACAATACATACAGGATGTCATCGTTAGTGTAACGTATACCGTTCAATTTCGAGTTTTCTGTGCTGATTTCTTGCGGCCACCACTCGCTTGGTTTGCAGATACCGGGGAAGCGTTCCCCCCCGCGTAGCCGAGTTCGCGGCGGCGGCCCCCGCTGCCTGGCCGTTTGCGCTGCCAGAAAATAGGTTCTCATTCCCAACAACACCCTAAATTTATTTTGACGGCTTGTTAAACACTCCGGGTTTTGAGAAGCGGCAACGTACGTTGGTCACAGTTACCCCGTTCAAGGCTGCGTTGCCTGCCAGTATCTGCCCAAAGTTATCCGAGAGAAGCTGCACGCCAGAAACGAAATCCTTCTCATCAAATTCGCTATTTTAGGGGTAAGTTGGGAGGGAATCTCCAAGGAAACGGAATAAGCACCAATGACCTCCATTCGGGGACGCATCGGCAGTTTGGAGCTGATTGATTTGGGTCGTGGATAGGCCAGCATCTGTAGCAATCTTCTCATAAGCAGAGATAGCCTGGGGGCTGGGAGTAGCAAGTTGAGTTCGTGTTCAGTTAGGAAGGGTGGCCGAACATACATAGATGTTTGAAGATCGGGAAGGTCGTTGACGGTGCTTTGCCAATGGATTCGTATATTTGAAATGTCTCCTTGCACCGCGACTTGCCTAGAATAATCAGTTAGCCAGGGCCGGAGAAGAGTAATTATGCTGCGACGTACGGAGGCAGCCCACCGCATCCAATGACGGCCCCGGGCACACCCAGAGATGCGCCGAAGGTAGGAAGCATGAATCCTGTATAGTTCATCTCAATATTGGGGCACATTGAGCCGGTGGGCGCGTACCGCTCAGCAACAACGACCCTCCACTCACACCCTCCATAAAGACTTGCGTCGGGTCAAAATTGACAACCTGAGGAAGCACCTGGTGGGAGACATGGTGAACGTCATTTTCAGCGTAGGTCTTCCGATCCATACCTGGGTGAGAAGCTGGTTTACCGCAGCGCTGTGCGCAGGTCCGTCCGGCCTGGATGGGATTGGTGAAGTGAGATGAGTGAGGGTATTTTGATACCCACCTGACTAGACCTGTATTATCGTTCGGGTCGGACCCGCCCCATCGCAATTGGGGATCGGGAGAGAGAAGAGCCACGCCCATGAGGTTGTTATTGACGCCCTGGTTCTAAAGGGGTATTAACAAACATATAACTGGTGGGAATAGAAACCGGGGGCTAACAGGAAAGTCGAAAAATGACTGGCCACCATCACCATGAAAGAGAACCTATGTGGAACAGTCGGAATATCAATATTGAGGAATAGCCCAGTATGTTACACTTGCATTAATCCCAAGATTCCCAGCGCGCGCCTGCGTTCCCGCCCCCGCAGCGCCAGCCCCGGCGGAAGCAGCCACCAACTCTGAGGACGGTGCAGAGACTTTGAAACGCATGTTCAAGCCACTATTTAAAGTGTGTCAAATCCCGTTCACAAGGCTTGGTCTATGGAAACGCACTTGATAACCACTTCCTTCTCGACGATGGTGCTGCCATCAGTCGCCGTTGCTGGCCCTGACCCAACAGCTGGTAGCCCGTTCGCGCCGGTCGATGCGCCACTCGCGTTTGCGCTCTTCTGCTTCCGTCGATAGATGCTCTGTAAGTCCCGATCAACAGGAAGTGCGGAGACGAGAGACGAAATGCCAATGGAGAGCAGGAGGCTAAGTTTAACAACACGAGAAGGCATTTGGAATACTTGGAGCTTTCTGGGAAGGGAAAGGGAAGGGAAATTAAAGCAGAGCCAGCTGCGGTGAACACAATTTGGAAGGGGTGTCTCAATATATCGAGCGATATTTGAACGTTCTTTTATCGAGGAAGACCCGAGCCGGCTGATCCTTGGATACTGATCATGTCAAACACATTGATTGTGTGGTTCCCGCAAGGTCATCGTCAAGGAAAGGCCAAGAGCACTGAGGGGTTATTTATAGTACATATTCGCCCTTTTGTGTTGAATGGGGAATGCCAAGCGCATCAATTGAGTGCCACACCCGTGCTGAACACCTGAATGATTCCTAAATATGCCAGGAATTGACTACGGGTGGCCAGTCGAGAGTGCATCTGATTCCAGGGCTGTTGTCAGTTTCATGAGCAACTTTTTGATACAATAGCCGAGCGACGAACGCTGACGAATGACGCAAAATCCGGCAGCTTGAAGATTATAACCCTCGAGCTCAGGGTTCCACATCAACCAACTGATTATCCCAACTCAGTGATAACGGAGACGCGTGGACTGCTCCCTGCACTATTCAAGTTGTGAATACAATGATGGTAGACGGACACGCGGGAAAGATTTTGGTGGAACATGCCTTGTCATATCTTTCCCCCATTAGACCCCCAGCGATTGCTACCAGTTGAGAGCCGGGACAATTCCACATGATGTGCTCTCGCTTCGTTGCTCCGAGTCAGGTTTCCTTTGGTGTTGACTTTGGTTGACGTGGGATCGAAATCACTACCGGGAGTGCCAACCGACCAGGTGGGTACCGCATAACAATGGGTGAGTTATTGTTGACTTGCCCATTACCGACCCCGGGCCTCGTTCAAAGTTGGAGTTCTTCAAACGAATCCGCCAGTCCACCACGGCAAAATTACGTAATAATTGTTTGAATTTCATCGGAAGTGCCCAAGCCGTCACCTTAAATTTTCTGTTACTGAACACAGGTGCAACCTCAAGACCTCAAGCGAAGGTGAATTCATCTAGTTGGTGGTCGCGTAGTGGTTGATGTGAACCTTTGGCGAGGGTGATGTCACCTTCAGATTTCGATTGACGCCTTGATACTTATTTTTTTTCAAGGTCGCCAGGGTTCAAACGTTCAAGCACGATGTTGCGGCCACCTTGATGGAACTCTTGGGAGGGATTCTGGCCACGCGAACCACACGAACCGCAGACCGAAGGTCACACTCAAATCTGGCGAGGTTTAACATGGAGCACCGGGACTCAAACAGCCACGAAGATCGGAGGGTTTATTAGTTGATTAAGATGGGAGGGTGAAATCGAATGAACGCTACACATCATCACTGACGATTTTAATCTTTGTTTCCAGCCTCAGTTAAAGTACATTCCCATCGGGTTCCGAGAGTTACTAACGGTTTTACACCAATCCGCAGAATTGATGATGATACGAGTCTAGTGTCGTACGCTTCAGGACTTCCAGCAACCATTCCTTGTCTCGGATGCACCGACAACATGCTATCTTGCGACAAATGATAACCAGCACTGTAGACGTGTCGCTGGAACTTGATCCACCACGCAAGAACGGTAAACATTTGCCCGTAACGCTTCTTTTGTCTGGTATTCACTTCTCGCGCTATTTAGGATTAATGATTCACATGCCTTGTGTTCCCAATATTATTTCTTACTACGTACGGACGTCACACAAACTAATTACACAAATTTTGAAAAAGTGTGCATGCGCCATGCGTAGCGTCCGCATGACGTCACCGCTAATTTCGCGCGGCGCGTGTGTCCGGTATTGTTTACCTTATCAGCTGCACATCTCTGCGATCTGCCTCCCCGTTCACCTCTTTTCCCGCCTCTCACTTGGTCCCAAAAGCCACCAAATTCGAACCACAAAGTATCAGGATTCTCGGGGACAAGTCCTATCCGCGTCACCCAAGATGTCCACTGATGCTCAGCCTGAGCCTTCAAGTAAGTCTTTCCGTTGTCAAAAACAGTCGCCAATCCTATACGTTCAAAGGCACCGTGCGCCAACCCAGTTCACAAGACATTAGCGATACACTCCAGGACATGTTGCTTCAAGACAGCAAGCTTCAAGCCCTGATACAAGCCCTGTTACGAGACAGCGCATTTTGGTCTAACCTCGAACAGCTTAGATCAGCACTGCATGGTAGGTATCTACTCCTTGCTACTACATCAATCCTGAAACTACTTAGAACCCGGACCGGATGGGGAAGTCGAAAATACAGGTAAGCAAGTCCTATTCGAAATCGAGAAACGACATTCATGGTTGGACATAGGTCCACCCCAACCCAGTTCACAAGACATTGCTAGTATATTGCTGGCTATTTTACAACAAGGCAGCAGACCCCAAGCCCTGTTTCAAAACAGTACAGTTTACGCTATCTTCGATCGGCTCGTATCGATGCTACCTCCAACCGGATATGCCGTGGACGAACGAGGTATCAATTACATATCGGTTCCACCAAAGCCCGATGATGCAACCCTAGCCGAGTACCCAGACGGATGGTCCGAGTGTCTCGTCTCTGATAAGATAAAAGACGAGATACTGTCGACCCCAGGATTTCCGGCCCCCCTAGTGCATCCGCCAAAGGCCCATCGCATTGGTCCGGTTCCTGGGAAGGGCCTAGGGATATTCGCCACCCGTGATTTAGACATGGGTGATCTCGTCTATGTTGAGAGGCCGCTCTTGGTTATACCGAGTCGCGCAGCCCACGCCAAGATTGGAACCCCCCTGGATTGGACCAAAGAGAAATCGAAGCGGGCCACGATGTTCGTAGTGAATCAGCAATATTATCGGGCGTTTGAACGTCTGGAGCCAGAAGCGCAAGACGCTTTCCTATCTTTGGCTAATATTCACACGGAGGATGGCAGCTGGACCGTGCATGGAATCTGCCGGACGAATGGATTCGGAATAGAAGAACTAGTTGACACCGTTGATACGCTCGAAGCGCCATATATCGCGGTGTGTAAAGAATTCTCCCGAGCCAACCACAGGTATGAGGACATCGCATCGTCCCTACGGCTCCTAAGGTTGATATTATCCTTTAAACTTCAGCTGCGGCCCAAATGTAACTCGGTATTTCAACAAAAAGACCTTCGCCTTCTATTTCTCCGCCACGCGACCCATTAAGACTGGAGAAGAAATAACAGTGTCATATGGTGTTGTGGATGATGTACGGAGCGTTCGCCAGCAAGATTGCCAGAAATTCGGATTCGATTGCGACTGCCCAGCCTGTGGCCCAGATTTCGAGATATCGGACCAAAATCGTCTGGATATCGTGGCTAGTGCTGATGACCTCGACGCGAACTATGCGGCCTGGATCGAAGACAAAACGCTCGCCGAGGACGAGGTGATCAAGACCAGCCGTTGGTGGATCAAAGTCATAGAATCGGAGGGACT
The DNA here is from genome assembly GCA_015501065.1 of Infundibulicybe gibba. Taxonomy (NCBI): domain Eukaryota; kingdom Fungi; phylum Basidiomycota; class Agaricomycetes; order Agaricales; family Omphalinaceae; genus Infundibulicybe; species Infundibulicybe gibba. Next base: position 12,522 of record JADNYI010000587.1, on the reverse strand, counting down.
GGAATCGCTGGAAATCTACGAACGGCACCTCCGGGCCATTCACTGTGCCTACGTCGCGCTCGGTGATGAGGAGAATGCGATTAAATACGGAGTCCTTGTGAGGAAATGGCACCAGGCCGCCAGGGAGTTGGAACCTTCCGCCGAGCGGCTTAGCAGCCCCCACTGGGTTCGAAAACGATCTGACTGGGCTATCCGGAGGACTTAGTTGCAGCGCCCATGATGCCATGACTTGATTACTCTTATGAATTACGATGCCACACACAGGTTGGCAAGCGCGAAGGGGGACGGAGGTTGGTGGTAATTCAACTGGTCGACGAACCAGAGCATGCAACCGACTGTCAATAGATTACGGATAGATTGAATTTACAAAGCAACCAGAGTCTCCGGATTTCCCTGACCAAACCGATGCTATACAATACATATGGGATGTTGTCGTGCACTGTTTATTTTCTGTGATGGTTCATTTTGGCCACCCACTCGACCTGCTAACGCCAGTGAGGCGCTTCCAATTATGTGAACATGTTACTATAACTTGGCCCGCGTAGTACACGCAAACTCGGCGGTATATACACTCGATTTCACGCTCTATTCCGCTGCTGGGCGTCAACCAAAGATCAGGTAGGTACTACATGGCAATCATTGAGCTACTGTTGACTTGCTTCATTGCTGGTTATCGTCAGATAACGAGTCCACCACAATCCGCGGCAGAAATTAAGAGTCATGCTATGTTATCGGAATCCCCGGACCGCCATCAAATATTTGGTCCGCTTCCAGACTCGCCCTCAGCCAGAATCCCAAGGCCTCAAGGCCTCAAGCTCGACGAGCTAAAGTGAATACATTATAGTCAGTGGTCGCGTAGCGATCGAAGCGAGTCTTTAGCCTGAGTGAGGATGATGCCGTCTTCAGACTTTCAATCGACGCAGCACGCCTCGACACTTATTTTTTCCAATCGCCAGCCTGAGCAGGGCAGATTCTTGTCCTCTTGACGGAAACACGAACTCCAAGCAGTTCAAGGATTACACCCGAATCCGACGAGGTTTAAATCACGGAGGACCAGGACTGAACCACCCGTCTATTAGTATCATTGCAATAACGTGCGCAGGCATGTGACATAACTACGAAGTTAGGAGGATTTATCAAGATTGGCATACTAGTCAGCGATTCTGATCCTTGTTTCCAGCCTCCCAGGTAAAGTATATCCCCATCGGATTTCGGGGGTTGCCTACGGTTTCAAAACAATACTCGCAGAATGCTGATGCGTACGCTTCAAGACTTCCGGAAACTATTCCTCGTCTCGAATGTACCAACAAGACGCTATTTCGCGACCAATCAACGACTTGACCCATGCGCCCCAACTACAAAGATCGATTACATTACAACTTCACCTCTATAACCGCAGTAGATCATTACATCCTGCGGTATAATATCATACTCCATCTCCCCGCACACCCGCCACCATAGAAACAGCTGGGTTGCGTAACTACCTTGATCTTTATGCATCGCACCCGCAAGCTCCAGCAACCCTTGTCTGCGGCAGCACCCGAAATGATAACCAGCGCCCCGGAACTTGTGTCACCGTGACTTAGGCTATCATGCAAAGGCGGTAGGCACTCGTCTATAATATTCCCTTTTGTCTGTTATTCACCTCTCGCACTGCATAGGATCAATGATTCAAATATCTCATGTTCCCAATACTGTTGGATGGATCGGGACGGTCAAAGGCGTTTACAATAATATTGTCATTCCGGACTCTCCGCGGTCGATGGCTGGGGAGGATCAATGTACGTAAATGGAGCGAATGCAATCCCCGAGTCATTCCCGAAGCGTCGCTTTCATGTGGCACCCGGATCGTCGGTCGTCGCTTCTTCCCCAATCCCCAAGTCCCTCATTGTTTTTCCGGCAATAGATGTCACATAAACTAATTTCCGAATAGCTTGATAGTTACAGAGAGGAAAGGGAACTATACGAATAATACTGCCGATTTTGCGCTGCGCGCGTCCGATATTGAAAAAAATTGTTTATTTTTGCAATCCGTCTTTTGTTCGTCTCTTTTCCCGCCCAGCACTTGGCCCCCAAAGCCACTAAATCCAAGCCACAAAGTATCAGAACAAGTCCCGCCCGCGTTATCCAAAATGTCAACCAATGCTCAGCTCGAGCCTTCAAGTAAGTCTTTCAACTTAACACCGTCAACAAGCGTCGCCAATATGACATGCTTCAAGGCAGCATGGCACCCCGATCTAGTTCACGGGACGTTATCAGTATACTCTGGGCCGCGTTACTACAAGACAGCAGAGTTCAAGCCCTGTTACAAGACAGTACATGTCGAGCCATATTCGATCGGCTTAGACCAGTGCTGCTTGGTAGGTTGCCGCTACATCAACCCTGGAGATGCTTAGAACCCAAGCCAGAATACCTCCCATCCGGGGAAGTCGAAAATCCAGGCAAGCAAACCCTAGACGAAATCAGGAAATGACGTTCATGATCGGACACAGCGATGTTTCTACAAATCAGCAACTTTCAAGCCATATTACAAGACGATAGAGTTCAATCTATCATGGATGAACTTAGAGCGCGATCCGGTAGGTATTATATCCACCACCTGCCAATCCTCCGCGACTGTCCTGAAGATACTTAGAACCCGGGCCAGGATGTCCCCCATCGGAGAGAGTCGAAAACGCAGGCAAGCAGACTCCGGATGAAATGAGAAAATATCATTAATGGTTGGACATAGATCCTCCAGCCGGATACGCCGTGGACCAACGCGCTCTCGGTTGCATAACGGTCCCACCAAAACCCGATGGTGCAACCCTAGCCGAAAACCCAGACGGGTGGTCCGAGTGTCTCGTCACCGACGAGATAAAGAATAAGATACTGTCGATCCCAGGATTTCCAGCCCCTTTGGCGCGCCCTCCAAGGACCCATCGCATCGGCCCGGCCCCTGGGAAGGGCCTAGGAATATTCGCCACTCGCGACTTGGACATGGGCGATCTCATCCACGTTGAGAGGCCGCTCTTGGTTATACCGAGTTGCACAACCCATGTCAAGATTAAATGTCCCCAAGACTGGACCGAAGAGCGAATAGAGCGGGCCATGGGGTTCGAATGGGACAAGCAGTGCTATCGAGCGTTTGAGCGTCTGGAACCAGAAGCGCAAGATGCTTTCCTATCTTTGGCCAATATTCATACGGAGGATGGCAGTGGTACCACGCGTGGAATCTGCCGTACGAATGGGCTCGAACTAAACGAACTAGCCGACACGGTTGGTACATCTAAAGCACCATACATCGGAGTGTGCAAAGAATTCTCCCGAGCCAATCATAGGTATGAGGGCATCACATCGTTCTTGCGACCCCTGACGTTGATATTATCCTTTATTCTTCAGTTGCTGCCCAAACGTAACTCCGTATTTCGACCAAAAAGCCTTTGCTTATTACTTCTCCGCCACCCGGCCCATTAAGGCTGGAGAAGAAATGACAATAACGTATGGCGTTCTGGATGACGTACGGAGCGTTCGCCAACAGGACTACCGGAAATTCGGATTCGATTGCGACTGTCCGGCCTGTGGACTAGATTTCGAGGTATCCGACCAGAACCGTCTGGATATCGTGGCTAGTGTTGATGATCTTGACTCGAACTACGCGGCCTGGCTCAAAGACAAGACACTCCCCAAGGACGAGGTGATCAAGACCAGCCGCTGGTGGATCAAAGTTATGGAATCAGAAGGACTGGAGTCCTCGACAATATACGGCCGGCACCTTAGCGCCATTTACCGTGCCTACGTTGCGCTTGGTGATAAAGAGAATGCAGCCAAATATGGGGCCTTTCTGGGGAAATGGTGCAGGGCCATTGGGGAGTTGAAGCTTCCTATCGCGTGGCTCAGCGATCCTTGTCGTCTTCAGGCAAGCCCTGACTGGGCTATCCGAAGGGCTTGATCTCAGCGTCCATGATGCCACAACCCAATTATTTCTGTTATGAAGCACAATGTTATACGCACAGGTCAGCAAGCGGGCGGGTGGACCGAGGTTATGGTGGTAATTCAATTGGTCGACGAATCTCGGAGCGACCTCGTGGACTGGGGCCTAATACAACCGGCTGTCGAATGGACTATGAATAGATTGAATTCAAAACGCTCTACCACCTCTGAACCCCTCCACGGCCATTCCAGTTTGTGACCTTCAACTAATCTGTTGGAAGCGTAGTATGGGTTCGGACTGCCCTTTTGCGTTGAATGGGGAATGTAAAGCGAATCAATCGAGTGCCACACTCACACTGGGCGTCTGAATGATTCCTAAATATGCCGGAAATTGAATACAGGTGGTCGAGCGCACATCTGATTCTAGGGCTGTTGTCAGTCTCATATTCAACGTTCGATGCGATGGCTGGGCGATGAACACTGACGAATGACGCAACATCCAGCAGCTAGCTTGAAGATAACTCTCGGGATCATGCCACCAACCGACCGCCCCACCTGGTGGTCGCTGGGTACGCAAAAATATTGCTCCCTGTTGTGACCATTCAATTTCACGTTGTGAAGACAATATGTTAAACAGACACACCTGTTGGAGCATGTCTTGCCATGCTTTTTCCCCACCGAACCCCAGCAATTGTACTTGCCAACCGGGAGTCGAGACAACTTTTTCATGTACTCTCACTTCTGAGTCGTTGCTCAGGTTTTCTTGGGTACTGACACATCGGAATCGTTGCCAGTGGGTTCCAGCCGACGACCAGGTAGGTACTGCATAAATTATTGCTGACTTGCCCATTACCGACCCATTCAAACGAGTCCACCACATCCACGGCAGAAATTCCATAAGTTAAGAATTTCATCGGAGTGCCTGGACCGCCACCAAGTTTGAACCGCTTCCCCAAACTCATCCGTCGCTGTGCAAACTCAAGACCTCGGGCTTGACAAGCTAAGGCGACTTCATCATAGTCGATGGTCGCGTATCGATCGATGTGAGCCTTTGGTGAGGGTAGATTTTGGAGGTTGCCTACGGTTTCAAAGGAATGCTCGTAGAATAATAATGCAAGCCTGGTATCGTACGGTAACGCTACACGATTTTCACCGTTGGTTTAGAATGCGAAGAGGGGATAACAGTCGTGCCCGGTCGTCCTCGCCCCCCCCCCTGCCATGTTCTTCGTTGCCTTCTTCTTGCTCCCTCGCCGCCTCCGTCCCCCTCTTGTAATGTGTCAGACGTCAAAGGCGTTTGTCGTTCCGTCCCCCGTTGGTGGATCAAAGTTATAGAATTGGAGGGACTGGAATCCTTACCAATCTATACTAGGCGGAACCTTGGCGCCATTCACCGTGTCTACGTCGCTCTTGATGATAAAGAGAATGCAATGAAGTATGGGGTGTTTCTAGGAAAATCGTTCAAAGGCCATTGGGGAGCTGAAACCTTCTGTCGCGTGGCTTAGCGGCCTCAAAAATGACCTGACTGGGCTATCTGGACCCAGGTTGAATTGCAAACAGGGGGCAACGATGAATAAAAAAAATGACATGAGCTTGGCACCTTGGGTGCCTCTAGCGGTCCCGGGGTCTTTGCCCCGATTTGGGAAATCTTTGCTTAGTCAACGTGTAATCATAATCGTTCGTGTATTCCTTGTCCTTGTCTCGACACCTCGTAAAAAATCCATTCACTTCCTCCGTGCTACCTTCTTCGAGCTCTTGCCACTGACAGCAGACTCAGCGCGTTCTCTTTTCAAGTCGGCTCTTGTCTCTTCGACCTCATCAGTATCCGGCACTTTGTTATCATCCCTCCATTCGCTCGTGCTCTCTTGATCAATTCCCATGAGACGTTCTTCTCGCGATGTGATGAATATCTCGACGAGGAGTAATGGTGGGATTTCTGGTAAGTTATTCTCTTCTGGATGTTCAGCTGCAAGATGATACAGGCCGTTGTACTTCCAGAATGTGGGGGGCTGGCCCGTGGATGATACTGGACAGATTGGGCAGTGAATGGGGATATTGGTACAAGGTGAGTTGTTCGTGCATTTTGATGCCTGTGAGTAGGACATGTTCTCATAATGATATATGCAGTTCGATGCAACGGAAACCGATTTCGAGCCGTGTTTTTTCGTTAACTGGACTGCGCATGTGTCGCGACCACACCAACCACATGGATTAACACCAACCTGAATAAGGTATGACTGGGACTGCAATCCGTTTGAATTCTGACCCACCATCATGCCAGGTTTTAACTCTGAGGATTCGTCAATCTCATGCAACGCGCGGAGTATGTGCCGCCCAACATGATCCCTCATGGCCTTTAACTTCGACTTTTTCCCGCACAGGAAACAGTCAACCTGATCTCCCGTGGAGATTTTTTTTGTTGTTATGCATTCCGGGAGGTCTTGGATAAATAGGCAATCTTCGCCTGCCATTGTAGGTGATTTTAGCTCAGTTTTGATGTTGGTTGTTGACTTACCCTGTTCGTTTTGATAGGGCAGGGTAGAATATGAGACTCTAGGTAGTGTACCTACATTGCCAACAATCTTATCTGGTTCGCGGTTTAGCGCTGCCCAGGCATATTCCATGATTTCGCTGAGTTGTGAGTTTGGGATTGACCAAGTGAGCGGTGCATCCTGATTACTTTCGGCTGTGTGCAAGCGTATTACTGATGGTGCTAATGGATGGGCAAGGGTTCCTAGCATGCGCACGGTGTGCTGGTTTTGTGTAGATCGTTCCGCATCAGTTCTGGCACCAAACCGAAGGTATTCGTGAGTCCAAATCCAATCGAATGTTTCGTTGGAGCTAGAATGATCATACGGGATCATTTCAAGGATCTGCCCAATTACCATCACGCGTTTGTGAGGGTCCTCCAGCACATTGGTTAGAATTCCTGTAAGCTGATTTTTTGAGCCCGAATATTCAAAGCTTGAGACTTCAATCACAGCGAGGGGGATGCCAGTCTCCAAACGAACCAATGATGCTACCAGATCCCCCGCTTTCACCCAATCTCCCCCATCACGGTCAGGGCTGTCAAAACCCCGGTTCAAGTTGTCGTTCTTGGGTCGTAGGCTTTGCTCAATTGTTATACCACGGGCCCGTAATGTTCGCATTGTAACTTTTCTTGCGCCTTTTGGGGTAAGGAATGCTGCAACTAATGAGGATTTATAATAGTCCACTCCGTCAACCTTTACGAAATTATTTGCCTCAGGTGTCCTCTCCACTTCTTCGATTTCAAGGAGATCTTCCAGAGCAGTCTCCTCCGATAAGGTTCCAAGGTCAGTGGCTACGTGGTGCTCGCTACTATTTGGTGTTGACTGAGCTGAGGCATTACACAGTTCTGCATCTGCCTCGGAGCGATCATCATCGGGGGAATACTGCGATCCAACATATGTTCCCGTGGGTCGTAGGAGGTCGATATCTGGCTGAGAAAAAATGGCAACAAAGTCGACTTGTTTGCTATCATCAAATTCGTCAACTAGAAGGTGGTTTGCCATATCTCTTCCTTGTTCCCATGTGCTGACGAGGTCCACGTCTCCAACCCGAACATTTCCTGTCCAAGAACGCGGGTTGACATGATCAATGCCTTTTGCATCTGTCAGAGCAAGTCGACGGTGTCCTCGATCAAGGTCAGGGTTTCGTTCAAATGTTGCGTTAATTTCTGCGCTGACGCTTAGCTTTTGTGCAAGCTGCAGCGCGTCAAAATTTCGGCTATGATCTTGTGTCCGGACATCCGAAAAGACACCTTCTAGCCGGTCAGTTCCTGCATGGATAATATAATATGGGATATTTTGATCAATCCCTTGAAGCCGGGCAATCGTAAACACAATATCCTTTATAATCGCTTGAGAGTCAGTGTAGAGTGCACCGGTGATGAATGAAAGCCCATGTTTCAAGTACATTGCAGCAGTAAGGTGAGCATAAGCCGACAGGTGGCGAACCTGTGATGCGAGATCCATGTCGATGCTGATGAATGGGAGTAGGAAAAATCCAAGGGCCTTCGCAATGAATATAATCGATTTTCTGCGGCGTGCTTCATTGGGTGCAAGTGGCACTGGTAAGTCTGCCAGGCAAAGCAACTCCTGAATAAGACTGACGGCCTTTGGGACATTTTGCTTATCTGCAGGGTTCATTAATTCCTGCGCTTTGTCTAGTGTCATTTCTGGAAAGGCCAGGAGACTCTGTACAATGTCCAGGGATGTAATTGTTGCATCGCCAACCTGTAAGCCACCTTTATTGCGAAGGAGTGTTGCAAAGCGCTTTATCACATGTTTTGGATCACAGGTACCGAGAATGCCATATGGACCGGTTTGAAAATTTAGTCCCGGAAGCAGTCGTAACCGTTCTCCTAATGTAGAGGAAGAATCAAGTCGCCGTGACATACAAAGTGAAAATCGTGCGGCCCTAAATGACGCCTCACCATCACTTGCGAGTGACCAGATGGGGCCATGGATTGCTTGGCCGTGCTGATGGTCTCTATAAACATCAAGGAAGGTTTGCAACCAACCTCCAAGTGCAGTGCTCTTTTCGGTCTTGCAAGATGGTGAGAGAAGCATATTGGCAGTGAAAGAAATGAACGGAATGAGATCTGACAATAAAGTAAGTCTCAGTGGATATATTAGACACTGATATGGTAGTTAGTACCTGACAATAAAGTAACTACGGAAATCAGTAAGATAGCTGTAATGATTGTATGAGGTACTCACGTCTCAGTGGATATATTAGACACTGAGAGACGTGAGAGAAAATCTACGAAGGTAAAACTGGACGTGATTACGTAATGATAAAGCGGAGAATTATACTAAGTCCATAATGTAAGTGAGGCTTGTAACTCAACACTCCCCCTCAAGCGGAACGCGGATATTCGAGGCCAAGCATAAAACAGAAACGATCAAATTTGAATCGAGAGAGTGACTTGGTAAATATGTCGGCGATCATGTCGTCCGTGGGGCAATAAGGGATTTCGAGAGTTTTGCTTTGGATATATTCACGAACAAAGTGAAAACGAGTGTCGATATGCTTTGTTCGCATGTGGTAGGCAGCTTCCTTGGAAAGGGAGATGGCTCCTTGATTGTCGCAAAAGAGAATGGTTGCGGAATCGGAGGGAGAGAAGAGGAAGTGAAATTCTGAATGGAATTTCCGATGCCAGAGAACGTCCTTGAGTGAATGAGTGAGCGCGACGTACTCAGCTTCAGTACTCGAAAGAGTAACTATGGGTTGCTTCTTCGAACTCCACGAAACAACGCCAGCACCTGTAAAAAGTGCGAAGCCAGATATTGAGTGGCGATGAAGCTGTGATGCCCAGTCGGCATCGGAATACCCTATAAATGAGGTATCCGTGCCTCCGAGGACTAATCGAAATTCAGAGGAATGAATGAGGTACCGGAAAATGCGTTTTACGGCATTCCAGTGAGTGGTGAGTGGTTCTTCCATGAATCGCGCGAGACTCGAGACGGCAAACGAGATGTCGGGGCGAGTTACAGTGGCGCAATATAGGAGTGAGCCAATTGCCTCCCGATATTTTGATTTTTCGGCAGGTGTGAGTTTCGTCGAGGAAACGGAGGGCATACCTGGGGTGAAATCAGCTCCAGGTTCCATGGGTGTGGTGGCTGGGCGAGCATCAGCAAGTCCGGTCCGTTTAATAATATCCTGGATATATTGTTGCTGTCCAAGGGATATGGTATTGCGATCAAGATCGCGAGTGATATGAACACCTAGAAGCCAGTTAATCTCACCGAGATCCACGAGCTCGAAGTGCTCATTGAGCTGCTTCTTGATAAGTTCGACGGATGCGAGAGAGTTCCCGATGATGGTAAAATCGTCGGTGGCTGCGGCGACGATGGTGTAATCACTCCCAGAGAATTTGTAGAAAACAGCTAAGTCAGAGTGCGAGACTTTATAACCTAGTGCTTCGAAAACTTCCTTGAGCTTCAAGTACCATCCGCGGCCTGCTTGTTTGGTGCCATAGAGTCCCTTTTTGAGTCGGCAAACTGGGCGCTTCCATCTTTTATTACGAGGTAATTTACGAAAGAGCAGGTAGCCAGGGGGTAGGTGGACGAGAATTTTCTCTTTGACAAGAGAGTTTAAGTAAGCGTTCTTGACGTCGGCTTGGTGAATGACAGCAGATTTCGCGGCGGCAGCGCTTAGGAGGTTGCGAAGAGTCTCCCAACGAACAATCCAAACGCGAGTGTCGAAATAATCGACTCCATACACCTGTGAGTAGCCTTTTGCCACGAGACGAGCCTTGTACTTAACGATATTCCCGTTTTGGTCGCGTTTATGCTTGAAAACGTAGCGACATCCTATAACATTGGCATCATCAGGTTGCTCGACGATCTCCCAGGTCTCGAGTTTTTCGATTTGATCAAGTTCAGCTTTGATAGCCGCTGACCAAGCATCAGATTCGTCACCATTGAGCGCTTCTTCGAGGGTTTGAGGTTCACCACCAGTGGCCATTGCAAAAAGGTGAGTATTCTCTGCTATATGGGCTTCTAATTCCTCATCTTCAATAGATATATCCCCACAGTGATCCAGGGAATCAGCTCCTTCGAAGACTGCTGCAGTTCCATGCTCAGATGGGGGAATGGTCCCATCATTGAGGTGCTTGTATTGGCCTGGGGGTTTCCTAGGACGAAAACCGCGACCGGTATTCGGTTCGGGCTCGATTAGGCCGTCGCTTCGAGGGGCTTTCTTGTGGGGGGGAATTGGTGGAGAGTTGGTGGGGGAAGATTTTGGGCTCGACGAAGGTTCGTCCGTATCTTGCTCATTTTCCGGCCGATTTGGCTGATTGTCGGACCGTTCGAGAGACGACTGCGAGGGCTTCAAAACGTGCCTATTCGCGTTCGCTAATTCGTCGGTTGGATTTTCGATGTTTTGGCTGGGGGGGCTGGAGGAGCTGGACATGTTCTCCCCCTCGATCAGGACGGTTTCTGAGGTTGGGGAATCGTTTTTATTGAAGTAAACATCCCTCTCAATCGTTACTGATCGCCTTTTGTCCCAGTAGATCCGATATCCTTTTGATTCTTCATCAAAACCAACAAAACGGCCTTCGACGGTTTTCGGCTCGAGTTTTCCGGATTCGGTGCGTTTGACCCATGCCTTACATCCCCATTCCTTAACATCGCTTAGGTCAGGCTTTTCCCCAGTCGCGATTTCGAGAGGGGTCGCGTTTTTCGCTAGCGCTCGAGTTGGGGCTCGATTTCTCAGCCAAACGAGGTGACGCGCGGCTTCGGCCCATAGGAATTGGGGCAATCCGGACGAGATGAGCATGGCCCGAACGCCATCAAGGTGTGTTCGGTTTGCTCTCTCACTTTTGCCATTTGATTGAGGACTGTCGTGCACAGTTAGGTGCCGGACGGTCCCTGCCTTCTCCAAGTGCTCCGTAAATTCATCCGACATGAATTCTCCCCCTCGGTCAGTGCCAAAGATCTTTATTTTCCCATCGCGTTGCATCCTGACCCATGCCTCGTATTTCTTATAGATTTCGAAGCATTCAGACTTTTTCGTAAGGAAATAAATTCTTTCCTCGTGCGAAAACTGATCCTGGAAGCATAAATAGTATTTCCGGCCGCCAAGGGACGTTGTTTGAGCAGGACCCCACACGTCGGAGACGATTTTATCACCGTAAGCCTGGGCACGTTCGCTTGTGCTGATTTTAGGGAACGGTTTGCGGGTTGCCTTTGCTTGGACGCATGTTGGGCAAAAATCGGGCTTAGATTCGAGATCAAGCTCTATTCCGGTAACTATTTCATCTTTGACCATACGACGTAAGTCTTCATGATTGATATGACCCATTTTTCGATGTAGATCATTAATTGTCATGATTTTAGATGCTGTGGACGCTTCGAGAGGGGTTTTGCATGCGAGGGATACACGATATAGACCATTGGTCTCGGGGATTCGACCGATAACGCGAGCTGGAGGTCCGGGCTTGGAGATTGTGCATACTCCTTTAAGGAACAAGACTGAAAATCCCTTTCGATCCATCTGGCTGACGGAAATGAGAGTGAATGCCATTTTGGGTGAGTAATAGACGCTTCGGAGGGTAACGGTGGTAGTCTTATTGTTCTTTCCCATTGGAAATAGGACTTGGATGTCACCCCGGCCAGTTGCATAGAAGATTCGTCCGTCGGCGGCTCGAATTGGCTCTGGCTCTATTTCGACGAAATTGGTGAATGCTTCACGACTGGGTGAGAAGTGGCGACTTGCTCCGCAATCTATGAGCACGCCATGGGGATCTGAGGAGAAGGATAGGGCAGATGCTTCGTTGTGGAAGTCGGAGGTGACGACGAGAGCAACATTGTCTTCTTCCTCATCATTATCTTCCTTGGATGCTGCATTTGCGCTCCGCGGTTTTGTCTTCCTTCTTCTTCTTGTCCCAAGGCGATTGACCTTCTTTTCCTCCCCCTTTCTTATAGCAATCTTCGATGACATGTCCCGAACGACTGCAATTTGAGCATTTCTTATCGTTTTTCGCCTTTGATTTCCCCTTCTTCTTTCCAGATGCTGACGATGCACTGTTGGCACTCTCGACACTTTTCTCGACTCGATTATGGATCATTTGCGAATCGGCTTCCT
>JADNYI010000586.1:0-20422 GCA_015501065.1 Infundibulicybe gibba | reverse complement strand
TAACAAAGTCCTCGCGGAAGCACTCGTTCCGTTGCCGCCCTGCCGCCCATTAAGGCTCCACCCAGTCCCACTTCAGAGGGCGGCTATGGTCTTGACGTTGGCGATCACAACGAGTCTAGACGGCAACTGTACAGAACATCGTACTTGTCATCCGCTAAACCTAAACGTCCATCCAACTCTGCTTATAACGATCGCCCGCGGCACCAGAACATGGGATGTCGTCTAGCTTTCCGACCGTCAGGCCCCTGCAGAGCACCCCAGGGTCCCAATCTTGAAGCGTCGAATGGGCAGTCGTGGCAATCGTTTTGCGAACGAAATGGGGCCCAATGTGATACTGATTCTTTCTATCATGGCCGCTGGTGAGCACGTTTTCTACCCCCAAACAAGCGCTCACCCCTGATTGACCTGCGCGTTGGGAAGGAATTGTGTATGAAGATATCAATGGACCTTTCCATGTAACCGGCACTAGTAGTGAATCGTTTGAACCCAATCATCGGCCTACCGGGCTGACAAGTTTTTGAAGGCAATCACATGAAACTGTTTATTTCATCCAATCCATTGAACTACGCCGTAAATTTTTTACTTTTTCGGGACACGCTATTACACCACTAATCGGCGAACTACTGCCTGACCTGCGTTCGTCCTGGTGATCAGAAGGTCCAATGGTATTTCCGACAAGCATCTGGCCTTTCACGTGAGTTATGGATGTCCAGGTTGTCCAAGTGAACGTCCGTTATACCAATAGAACTAGCCACGAACCACAACGAACGCCGATTTGGAAGAGCATTGACTGCGTATCGTAATCCCTCAAATCAAGGTGGCTGTCTTTAGGGCGACACGGCCGCGAGCGGCAGTATCAATATATAAATAGGCGAAGTGCCAAAAGCGGCTGTGCCAACCCCGGACGCTACGCAATTTAAATCCATGTCATGCGCAGGAAGATTCAGTTTCCCAAATCAGTCTATAATAGGATAAAGGTGCAGTGGCAAGGCGGGAGCAGCACCGCAGTACACGTGCGGGTATTGCCAATACACATGCGTATTTCCCTAACGCAGACGCTGGTATTTATATCTACGTGATGTATCACCCTGCCAACCAACTAGAATCATTGATGCAACAGGGCTGTACTCTCGCCGGAGCCAATCATATTATTGCCTGAAGATCTATCACTATCGGCTCATCTGCCACCCAGCGCCACACACCATTTTGTCTAGGCGCCCAAGGTAAGTCTAGCACTGCGCCAGATTTCGGGTGGCTGCAATATGCGAGCAGACTCCTCAACAGTGATTTGTGGAAGGAAAGTGTTGTTTTGACATAGGGAACACGCTAACAAATGGACGAGCCTGACGTGAACTACGATCATGATCATAAAAGATGGGCAGATTGCACCCGTAGGATTATGGACCTGATCAAGGTTCCATTCTTCGAATTCTTGCCTGTCTACATCGCCTCCACCTCGCTGCCACGCTGAGGCAGTTGAAAGTCCTGGGGCTATTCACTCGTATTCTCAGCTCTTTCATCTCCAATTACAGTTAGGATGGTCATGCAGGAACTTGAGCATCATCGCACTGAATGCGCAGACCACAGCTTCGTTTACTCTGACTCTGTCCTGGGGGGCTCGCCATGCGAGGGTGGCCGTCTGCAACCCACCGATGAACGAAATGTGAGACAGTCTGAACCCGGGAAGGGCGAAACCAAAGAACCACTCGAGTGTGGGTGCACGAGGAACGGGAGAGCTCTGGTCGTGTGTTTAGATGGAACGTCGAACCAATTCGGTAGGAATGTAAGATACATTTCAATTTCCAATTTCGCATGCTCGTCGACTCACAAATTCAATTCTCACTAGAACACCAACGTCATCGAGCTATATGACCGCATTGTCAAGAGTGAGAATCAACTCACCTACTACAATAGCGGCATCGGGACCTATGCCAAGCCCTCCTGGCGCTCCTTCACATATTTGAAACAAGTCATGTCCAATAAGGTTGATACGGCTATAGCCTGGTTTGTCCATCACTCTCAGCCATCCTCCACCACTGATATCGATTAGGAATTTCGAGAACATTGTATTGAGTGCGTATCGCTGGTTGTCAGCCCACCACAAGGAAGGCGACAGGATATACCTATTTGGTGACTCCAATCCGATCCCCATCCATTGGCCTATCATTTGAGCTCATGTCTCGTTATTGCAGGGTTCTCGAGGGGAGCATATCAAGTTCGCGCGTTGGCTGGCATGATCCACAAGGTAATCGTGGGCCCCCGTCATTGTCGTGGACTATCAGTCTAATATTTAGGTCGGCTTGATTCTTCCCGGAAATGAGGAGCAGATCCCATTGTACGAGAGTCGCAACCACTTCGCGGCGTGATAAGCTGATGAAATCCTCAGTGCATATCAGCTCTATGCAGACCACCACAGTGAGGAGTATGAGGACCCAGCGTGAGTTTTTTCGCGGCGCTACCAGTAGCCGGACGCTGACACTTTGATAGGGACGCTTCGGGAGCATCCAATATAGTGGAGTACTTGAAGACAACTTTCCTGAGAAAGAGCCCCCGTAGCGTCATTAACGGGGACGCTGTGAAAACGTCCAATGTGGAGACGTTCAATATGGCAAAGCGCTTTAAGCAAACGTTCTCAAGGAAGGGCGATGTCCGGGTTCACTACCTTGGCGTTTGGTCAGCACGTCTGTTGGTCGGGTTGAACTATCTAATGATTTCGTCATTAGGGATACAGTATCATCTATTGGGCTGGCCCGATCGAAATCACTGCCTTTGACAGATACATGTGAGCATTTTTGCTACATGCGCCACGCGCTTGCGTTGGACGAGCGGCGTGTGAAATTTCAACCAGAGTATGCCTGTGGTGGCGAGTCGTGGATCCCGAATCGTGCACAACAGCCCAATGCAAATGCCTCGATGGAGCCTCCCAGGGATAATGCCGGCCTTGAGGGAGGGAATATAGCCATGGTGCGGGACGAGCTGAAGTCACGACCCCGAGTGAAAGAGGTCTGGTTCGCTGGGAGTCACCTCAGATATGTGAATTTCGTACGAATCCTGTTTGGCTGGACATCCCATCTGATTCCGAATTAGTGGTGGAGGTATCAAGAGCAACACTGAGCTCAACAATGCGGCCATTCCAGCATTGTGGATGGGAAACGAGGCAGTGACGGCTGGGCTTGATTTGACGCCATCAAGAGCTGAGTGGGATTGGGATAAACTGAAGGAGGATCGGCCGACGGAGTCCTTGAGCTTCGTGTGGCGGATTCTCGAGGCCTATCCATTCAGGCAGTTGTCCTACAAGGACGTGGGTAGCACATGCCGGTATTTTCCTTGCTGCTGCTTGGCCTCGTAGAATTTGACTAGGGCTGGCATATCCAGGCGATTTCACCTTGCGAAGCCACGGATCATACAACCAGGTCAGAAGATTCATGCTTCAGTCGCTTTCGTGGGCGATGGGTACTATCCAAAGGCGAAATTCTCAAAAGGCATACCAAACGGCTGGGATGATATTATAGGTAAAGGTTTCATCATGGCCTTCGAGTGGACAGATGCTCTGGGTGATCTCCTAGAGCTGGACCTATTTGATCACTCAAGTATCCCTGATATCATGGATCAGTTAAGCAATGGGCAGTCGCATACAAGGGCGGCGCTCCTGGGTAGGCTCATATTCATGGCTAGCACCCGTGCGTCCCCTTCATGAGCCACTGATTCCTGAACAATGTAAGTCGCTAATGTTGTAACTTCCCATAGGCACAGGGTTCGAAGCGATTACTGGTCATTCTCAGTTCAAAATGTTTTTCAATCACCTGCATGATAAAGATGCAGATGTGAAAACCACTGCCTGCGCTGTCCTTGCAGTGTTGGCCTCCCAGGGTACAATTTCATTGCAGCTAGTTAGCAAGCGCACTAACTAGCAGCTAGATTATCATTTTACTGGTGACCAATTGAGCACGCTCTTCAATCTCCTGCACGATAAAGATGCAAGCATGAAAATCATTACCTGTGACACCCTTGCAACGGCAGCACTATCACGCAAAGGTACAATCACATTGCAGCTAGTTAGCAAGCATACTAACTGACAGCTAGGCGATTGTTTTACTGGTGACCAATCCCGCGCGCTCTTCGATCTCCTGGGCGATGAAGATGCAAGCGTGAAAGTCGCTGCCTGTGATGTCCTGGGAGCATTAGCCGTCCGGGGTACAATTTCATTGCAGCTGGTTATCAACTGTACTAACTGGTAGCTAGGCCCTCTTTTTACTGATGATCAATTCAGAATACTTCTCAATCTCCTGGACAATAAAAGTGATGATACAGACGTGAAAATCGCCATTTGCGGCGTCTTTATGAGACTGGCACTGCGCCAAGGTACAATCACATTGCAGTTGGCTAGTGTACTAACTGGGAGCTAGACCACGACCGCCCTTTCGCCAACGATGCCACCTCGAAAATATATTGCCTGTTTGTTGGATCAGACAAGGCACTGCGAAATGCTGGGCTGAGAGCGTTGGGTGGTTTTCAATGCAGCAGCATCCCAACCGAAGTCTCAACTACAATTTGTGGGTTGGTGATAAAGGCAATCAACGGAACAAGTAGGGATGATGCGTGGAGTGCCGCAATGGCGTTGTCTTCATGTATCCACGAGCGTATGGCTTCAATTCAGGACCTTCAACTGTTCAGAGCCCTCTGACATGGTCTGTGCAGCTGATTTTTTCCGTGCGATCACCAAACATATAGATGTTTACAAACTCATTGATGTTTTGATTTGGCCCGGGGCCGGGGCTAGCTTCGTCCGAGGCTTGGTGGGGCTGATGGCGCATGGAGGTAACCAAACGAATCTGTTCCATTTTTCAATGCTCAACTTCAGGTCCTCAAGAACTGGTTCAAAAAGCCATTGCGCGAAACCCGCTGAGGGTCGCCTTTCGTCTCATACGCATGCTTGGTGGTGATAATGATTTCACTGCCCGTCGGGCAGGGCTACAGGGAGTTTTAGCATTCTGTCAGAGTGGTGAGATGGCTTGGACGATGCGGGGTGTCGATATGGTCAAACTCCTTTCACGCTTGGCCACCGACAAATCCAACATGCCGGAGGTGCAACACGATGTGCTTCTGGCTCTTGAGGCTCTGGTGAAAGATGGTGAGTGCTGTCAACATGTCGCGACCGTGGGAGGCGCTGTATGATTTTTGCAGATGTGATAGCGAACGAAGCCATGGAATATTCTCATGAGAGCGATTCATGCTTGCCCGAACAAATCAAGTGTCAACTGGAATCCGACCCCCGCTTTAGGTCGGATATAGGTGAAGATATTGTCCAATCGGGTATAGGGGTATCTACTATCTAATATCGGGTTAAGCGCAATACCGGACTGGAACAGCCTACAGAATTGCATTTGTAGCTTCAGTTTCCCCATTATATTTTGTCACAGCGGCCTGAGCGTTGAGCGGGAAACTGCACGGAGGCGATTCGCCATCTTTATTGGGAGACCAGCACTCGGCGGGCGCCTGGCATTTATACATTGCGACGGGCCTGTTGTGTGCGTGGGCAAATGTTCAAAGGATTCTTGGAAGATAATTGCGGTGGCAATTTGAGAGCGATGCCGTGTGCGCGCTAGATTTGAGTGCGTGCGGGGTGTGGGGGTGTCGTGGTACGGGGGCCCGGACGATGGATGAAAATAGCGCCGGGAACCGTCACTAAACATGATTGTTGGAGCAGAGAGCATATGTTGGAACGTGCCGCTTGTAATTTGTTGTGCCTCGAAGTGCGGGCTGTTGCGTGTTACGGGGCTGATATGGGGTCGAACACGTCAGCCAGAGAACACCCCTTTGGAACAATTCTAAATCGGACTGAAAATCAGTGTGGCGCCGGTCCGTTGAACCAGCCACGTCTTCCACCGTCAACCACAACTTGAAGGGTGTGACACCCTGTAAAGATAGTATATTGAATGCCCGGACACGAGTTGGAGCAAGCGGAATTAGCATGATAAGCGCATTTTATGATACAGGGAGTGTACAGGTCTCACGATAGCCATATTCCCAACACGCATTCGAATTATTGTACATGGCGCCTCCCTGCACCCGCCCACCACCTTGTGTGCGCCATATTTTCGCTGGAGTCGGGTCCGTGAGACTTGAGTGTTGGCAGGATCCCGACAGATGCGCCAGCATGAGGCCTGGCGCTTCAAGCGCTGGACGTTTTTTCTCAGACCAAATTGGGCGGATGGACAAATAACGCGGAGGCTCACTGCAGGCTGGGCATATTAATGGGGTGGTTCCGTGGTGGGCGAGCCAATGGGCGCGCGTGAGGCGATTGTGAAGCCAGAGGACCTGGTAAACAAGTGACGTAAGTCCTAAGTCGCCTCCACGTGATAAAAAAAAGTGCTGCGCCGAGGACCGACGGCGACACCAAGCTCTGACCGCTACCGTCCAATGTCCAGTGGAATCCTACAGCAAGCCCGAGATTTTTATCGACAATCGGTCGAGACCAGGCCAATCACACCTACGCGTGTAATCGTTGGTGTTCCCGAGGCCTAGGGCGTCAATTGTGGCACAAGAAACACGCGAGAGTGCGCACACATGCTACTGATACATTACGTGCGCCCAGCCACTGGCCAACGCACCACAAGTCTCCCCGTCTCCCATCCTGGAGGAAAACGTGTTACGTCATGTCAACAATCGGTGCTCATGGCTCGCACCACTATACGCAGAGAGCATTGAAAGCCTTGTCACACACACCAACGGACCCTCTCACAACGCTCCTCGTACTATCATTCATAGCGGATGAGATGGCTCGTATGTGATGGCATTCAGCGCGTCTAGTCCGCGTCCAGACGTCATGGAGGCTTGGGGAGCATCGTTCCGTTCGCCATACTCTGGGCTCAGGAGGGCCATCACGGCGCTCGTGATAGATAGAGGGCTTGGAGTGGTTTTCACGCCGGGTTTGGCAGTGGATTTATCTGCGTCTATCCATGGTATGTATTATCGCTACTCTATCCATGTACCAATGATGAAGCATGAACGCACTCTAGCCCATTCCCATCGCGTCACGTCTGCGTCCCCCACTGCCAGCTCGGATATCCCAGCCCGCCAGCTCTGGTTGTGCCGACAAGCAGACGCGTCCGCGGGGGCAAGTGTGATGTGTCCAGCTAGCCATGGATCGCGGCAGCTTCTAATTTCCAAGACCTGAATTGAGGCCAAGCGCGCATTCGGGTTGGATCTTCAACACGCCCAAAAACCACGATCGCTGGCCACTTTAGTGGTAGGGTCCAAGATAATATGTAAAAGCTCCTCCGTTTCTTACCTATACAAGGCTGATCACGATCCGACAGTTCACGTATGTGTGATAGATATAGTTCACAGAAATGCATTCTAATTTTCACAGTTTAGCATTGATAACGCAGACGGTTTCGTCTTGCGCTGGTCTACGCTCCAACTCGGCGACCGCAGTGTCACCCAAGCCCTGATTGCGAAAGTTATACGAGAAGTTTCGTTAATCTTAGCCGCAGCGCATGTCATCGACCTCTATCTTGGCGGAAAATACAAGAAAACACGTTCACATTTGGTTCAATCTGGTGATTTGGCAAGCGCGGAACTCCCCCGCGGCTACGCTCGCAAAGATATGTGTGCGTATATCCCCGTTGGTTTCGGTTGCCATACTAAACACAGTATCGCAGGCCTCGATCCCCAATTTACTGGTATGGCGTAACCTATGCCAATATTCCACAAAGCAATGGCCTCCCACTCAGCATGAAAGCTATTGGCCGAATTTAGGCTAACTTTAATGCTCATTTATACATGTCGATTAAGATCATACCACTCTCGCACCACCTCGCGCAGGAACTGAGCCCCACTTATTTGGACCCCGTCGCCCAAAGGAATTATATAACCTCGATAGAGTGGATCTTATCTTGACAAGCTATTGTCGAAATCTTGGATGGCTCAATGGCTTTACGACAGTCGACTCCAGTTAGTTCCAGTAGCCCCTGGCCGGAATCCATACATCTCGTAGGTTTTTCCGTTATTTTATGCTTGAAACGTCATGTCAATTGTCGTTTTTAGTGCATTCATAAATCGGAGGAAGCCGTCAGATATCTCGGATAATAATAATGGCTTATATCAGTCCTGTTGTTTCTCACTTCTACTATCAGAATTTCGACGTTGAAAATTTGGAGTGGTGTCTATGTCTGTTGACAACCCCGTGGCTCCGGAGTTGTTGCAGCCCCGGAATCTAATCAAGCTCGAAATAAAAATTGAGTCCAAATTAATGCTTTGACATCAATCCGTTGGTGAGTTGCGGCTGCGTGATCGCAGCAATTTTCTGATCGATTTGAATAACACCAGCGTACCACCAAACTCCTTTCGAATATATAGCTATATATTTACAGGCATCAATAGAAATCATTTACATTGCAAATGTTTTGTACTGGTGGCCTGACATTGACATTGATAGCAGGCTAACTGATGACAGATGTTCTCGGCGCGACCGCGGGTCGGCCACAGGGCAAGCGAGCAGACTCGTGCATTCCCTGTGATCCATGATATAACGTACTCATAACAGCAACGCATCTGTCTGATTTCTAAATTAGGTCCACACCTGGCCCAGCAGTACGACGAAGCTTTCCATTCTAGGCTAATGGGTATTCTCCAAAGCGTTTGTTCTTATCAGGTGTTTCTCCTTGACATACAATGTACGTGATCACCTTTGGAATGTGATTCAGCCATTAATTTGGGCTATCACTATATCCAACTAGTATTTAGTACTATCGCTGCTACACAATCAGGTGTGTCTCGATGGCTGATCTCTAGATCTCGGCGCGCATCTATAACGTATAAACCCGCGAATCTAGTTCCTCAGGGTCCCAGCTTTTATCAGCAGGCAGCAGCACATATGATACAATGCGACACGGAGCCAGGAAGCACTGGTGTATGGCGCGCAAATGAGGCTTGGAAAGGTATATGATAACAGAAGATCGCAGGCGAGGTGATTGCACGTTGGATGTGTCATCTTTTCCATCTTATCGAGTTACGTGGCATGGTCGAGTCATCTTGACGATCAAAGAGCTACTTTAGCGCGAATTGTGGGCCAAAGGTTCGTGTCAGGCTTGGAGAGAGGAGACCGGTAACATCGTACACTTTGATTCGATAGGCAGGCATTGGAAGGGACCATATATTTCATTATGCATTCGTATGGGGCTGGAACAAATGGAATAATTGTGTCATGTGCGATCATGAATAGGTGAGAAGCCCGTCCGCAAGGTGGGATAGTACAGATTATTAAAAACAGCGTCTTGGGTATCTGCCAGATTGATCATGGTTTATCATTTATGAATCGTACTAGAAATGGCGAATTAGGGATTCTCCAAGCATACACCACTGGAAAAACTTACAACAAGATGCATGGATCCGGGCCACGGGCTGACGGAGCCAATGGGGGTAATAAACATATTTGTTTCCGTTTCATTTACGACTGTCGTAAAGCCATTAAGTCGGCCTGCTCGGCCTGGCGCACGGCGAACGTTCTTCAGCCTAAACACCACCCTCAAGATTTCAGCAATGGTTTGCTCAGCATAGGTAACACCTGGACAGTTGTGAAATCCTGCTCCGTTAAGGTTATATAATTCCTTTGGGCGAGCGGGGTTTATGGAAGTGGGGTTCGGGAACTCATTGGGCTAGCGTTGGTATTCTTACGTGAGGTGATGCGGGTAGTAAGGAAACGTTGGCTACGCACGTTCAAATGAGCGTTCTTGAAGCTGGCCCAAATTCGATCACCAGCTTTCACGCTGAGTGGGGGGAGGCCACCTCCTTGTGGTATGTCAGCATCTACAACTGCGTCGCGCCATAAACCGGTAAACTGAGGATTGAGGCCTGGTGTATTGTGTTTGGTGGGCTAAATGAGGCTAGGGGAAATATACGCACGCATGGCTTCGCGAACATAGCCGCGGAGAGGTTCTGTACTCCTCGGGTCATCGGACTGGGCCAATTGTAAAATATGTATACGCTCTTTCTCATACTTTTCATCAAGATAGAGGTCGATCACGTGCACGGCGGCTAGGAGCAGCTGTTAGTATCAGTTAATCCTACACTCGATAGGGATTTAATTACCTTGAGCATAATTCACAGATGAACCCACGGCCAAACCAACGACGGTCGCAACTAGTTCGTTAAGTGGTCTGCCAGTCTCCGCAAGTGTGCTCAAGAAAGGGAAGTAGGGCTTCTCGGTAGCGGGCCATATCTTACTTGAGACGTGCGAGATGAAGCTAGTGACGGCAGTCTGGAAAGAATCTATTACTATGCTGTTGGTAGAATCCGTGAATGAGGGACCCACAGGTGCGCTTTGAGGTGAAACTTCGAGTATAGCTTTCGCAATCAGGGCTTGGATGACGCCACCAGATTGGAGCGCAGACCAGCGCAAGGCGAAACCGTGCTCATTGTCACCAATGCTGAGGAATGTAAGCCTGTGTGGAAATCAGATGCATCCCTGCGATCTATGTCTCTTACGTACGTGAACTGTTAGATTGTGATCAGCCTCATGCACGCGAGAAAGGGGACTTATCCATACCAATGTTGTGAACATCTCATAAACTTCCTGCTCCGTATACAATCCTGACGGGTTGCTCTTCGTCTTCAGGGGCAATCCACACTATCACCCACCACGTCGTTAGATGTGATCGGCAGAATGAGAAATCCTTTACCATCCTGTCAGCCGCCCAATGGACTGACGTGGCATTGATGACATCCGAGACGATGTCTACATAATTCCCGGGCACTCCATCATACTTCCAGGATCTCTCCTGTATCTTCTGAATGACACTATCCCGATACCACATACGATATTCATCGAGCGAAGTTTTGTCGGGGAAGAGCGCGTGTAGTGCCTGTCACAAGCATATTAGGTGGGGAGGTGCACTTGTGTAAATATCTTACTAGTGCCTTGTCGGCATCGTGCCTGCAATAGGGTATCAGAAATACATCATTGGTTGGATGTTGGATGCAGCAAACTCACTTGAGGGCCTCATCAAATGAGAGGATAAATCCGTAGCCGTCACCAAGTCCTTTCATGTCATACACAGTGTGGAACCGAGTGGGATCATTGAATACATATTTGATCCCAGTGAACGTGTTGAGAATCTTCGGAACCCGAGTCGTTACCGGTCGCTCGAACGTGTACCGATCGGCGATGCCCTGCTTGGTCAGGCTGTCCTTCATCTTTTCCGGAGTGAAGAATGGGAAGCATCCATATACCGAGTTCTACGACGAATTATCGAGCCATTCAATGGAGGTAATTGGCAACGTACGAAAGGATAATGGCGTGGTAAATGCCGCATGAGCAACTTGGGCACTTGCCAGAGATTAGCATCACAGGCAACTGAGAGACGTGGCTAACATACTTTCGCCACCAAAACCACCATTGTTGGGCTCCCGCTGGCAGTCAAGATAGCCCCAGGTTGTCAGATTGGCAGCTATATCGCCGAAAATATGAGAGGCGGTTAAGTGGACGCGGATGGATACGGATACTCACGAGTGAAATCAGTGGTGTAGAAGCGATCTCCGCGGACGAGAGCAATGGCATCACTGAGAACGGCTCTTGTCATCTGTGGAAGGTCTATTGTAAGAGTGAATGGGAGGGCGAATAAGCACGTACCGTGTAACCACAAGCGAAACGGAGGCCACCGCTGAGAGGCATGGTGGCCTCGCATTGCAAACCAGTCTTTACCCTGATAAGAACAGAATTCGCAATAGTAGTTCAACTCTTACGTAGAGCTCGAGATTATCAATGTGTCCATACAATCTGCGAGCGGCGCTCTAGAAAGCGTGGGTTAGGCTATCACTGAGAAAATCAAACATGAAGCATGCGAACCGCAACTTCAGGGTCGGGGTTCCACTCTTCAAAGCTTTCGAACTCTAAGCCAAAATTGAGCGATACCGCCTTTTCGCGTAACACTAGGGCCTTACGTTTGAGCTTCAAGAATTTCCTGAATTCATTCATTGAACAAACACCCCATCGTCGGGCTTGCTCAATACCCATAATTTCGACGACTCTGAGGACGGCTGGAGTTCCCCGAGCACGGAATGCGCCGGCAGGATTTTCAGTCGCGTTGTGGAGGATATCTGCAATGTCATCATCCGAGAATTTGCCATCAGGGCCACGTTTGAGGCTGAAACCATAAAGATATGAACAACATAAGGGCGTGTCACGTACCCAGCGAATGTTCTCTTCCTTGGTTCTTCAAGCTGTTGAAGGGCTGATAGGAATGCGGCACCGAAATCCTGTAATGTAAGCTTTTCGAATGGTTTGTCATTGAACAGCTTGTTGAAAACGTCCTCTGTCCATTTCTCGTCCACTTGCGAGGTGGTGGCATGCCACTGAAATGATTTGAGGGTTAAAACTATCCATCCAGATAATCAGCGGAGACTTACCCGGTAAAGAACGTTGAATTCAACGCTGCAGTGGTTCCCCTGACCTCTGGTTACCTCAACCCCATTGTTGCCTTCGATCGGCTGCAGGAATTCGTTTAATGGAATTAGTCGGAATTTTTTTAGGAAATCATACGTCAAAGGCATTCATATTCCAGGCATTCCCTTCGGAAAGGCCAAGGAAACCAGCCACATAGTCACCCATGATAAGACTCATGAAGTGACCACCACTGAAGACACGCATAAGTATTTTCTAAGAGGAGAGGGGGTGGGCAAATACTTGACAAGCCTCGCTGTTTGGAATATTTCCTCATCTTGTCTAGTGCGAAGCACTTCGTCGGTCGGAGGAGGGTCCACCCAACGTCCACGCTCATTAATTTTGAGGAGATTCTCAGCGATGTACTTATGAAATCATATGAGGACGACGCCAATCGATGTAAGGCCACCCACGTTGTGGTTTCTGCAAAGGATGACTAACAATGCACTTGCCGCGGGAGGCAAAAAGAGGAGCCGTTCCTCTGAGAAAGTATCCGGATAGAGGAGGCCTCGTCCGGAGGCCTTGTCGCGGACTTGGTCTTGTGATGCTTGATCTAATATTATCTTGAGTAAATTACTGCGATGCCCGACCCCGCTAGTGTACGTACCATAGCCATATAATGGACTGAGATCGAGATAAGAACTAGTGTTGTTTACATTCCAATCTTTAAAGTCGGTACGAAAGAGGGAATGCCTGATGTCCTTGTCAGATATCGTTCAAGATAAACGTGAATCGATGCCTAACGTGACAAGCGATGCGAATGCAAATGTGAAACTTGAATTTCCACCAGCATGGATTTGGTGCTACAGAGTAAATCGTTAAAAAATAGAAAGTGTTCAAATGATTACACGTACATTACGAGCTTTCAACAGGCTATCGAATACTAAACCTGGGTCGGGAAGGGTGGATGTACACCATTTTCCCTGCACACTCCTAGCATACGGAGTTCCAGCACAGCCAAGACCTGGGATCTGCAGGTTGTTTCCGCCTCCATCGGCCTGACGAATCGCATGAACTGGTCCGAGAAGTGAGGCCGGGGGCTAGTCTGGGTTAGCTGCGTCATTCCGTTCATCATGGATATGATACTAGCATGTGGAATTGTATTGTATAGCATTGAAATCGCGGAGTTGGACATATCCGTGGCCGCTTTCGAATCGGCGGGAAGTCGAGAAAGAGCGGTCAGCCCCGCGGCGAACTAATGAAATATTAGGAATCATCAATGCGACGGAGTGGGGTCACGCACGGCACCCTTTCGATCATCGACTGATTCTGGGTGTACCACCGTGTCTAGAAATGCGCCCTATAACCATGGTGGGCAACCATGTTAAAGGAGACGACACAAAACTCACCACAACACGAGGATCAGGCTTCACAAGCCCCTTTGACTTGATTGTCTCAATCTATGGGTAAATACTCAGTAAGCCATCAACATGAAAGCCTGCATGAGAAATACCTTGTTTATGAGATTGGTGATTCCAGAGTGACCCTCGGTACCTAAGGTTGTGGATGATGCTTGCCAGTCATAACGGCCATCGGGGGCATTCGGTAGGGGACGTTTTGAAAGGTAGACAGTATCTGCGGCAAGACCAAACGCTTGAATTGGAGTGATCTGGGGAGCCATGGTTGGAAACAGTTAGATGGGAATAATTATACTGAGGCTTTTGTATTGCACAGAAAGTTGGGAGGTGAAAACAGGTCCGCGGAAGCGGTATAATTATCCTGCCAGGCATCCATATTCGGGAGCATCGATCGTGTTCTATCAGCTGAAGGGACTAATCCGCTAAGGGCGATTCTCGTGACCCATAGGACGAAAGATGGGAGAGGTAGATCATGATTGATGGAACATGCCGTCAATCATGAGGTCCTATGTCAATGCTATGTGGAACCCACCTGAAGGACAGCGTCAGAGCGTATTAATATTATTTAGGTTTCTGAGTAATTACCAATGGTTTCCTGGTATACCGGGAGGTTGAGTTATAGGGAAGGAACCGGCCAAATTTTGAGCAAAAGATGGATAGGAAGGGCCCCAACCCATACACTCTAATTTAAGGTGCTTCGTGGTAGCCCCCGCCGTTATCGATTTGGCCGGACCCGAAGTATGGGAATCCAGAGAAGCCGTCGTGCTGGTAACTTTGCTGGAACGGGGGGTACGGTATGTTATTCGGAGGAAGGAAGGATATCACATCTCAAAGAAAGGAAGACCGATGAAAGTGGCACCTTGTCTGGGGAAATAGAAAGGGTATCGGATGGCGATAGTCCCAAATGGGTATGATGGAGAATAAATTGGTTCCATATACATCATGAAGTTGGACTGTTAGACATAGTGTGTCGCGCCCACAGGGCTATTTCAGATGTTGTTATATCATCAATAGGTTCAGTGGCCCTCACCGGTGACCTGGCTGGTCGGACTCGTAGTAGCATCTCCGAGACTTGGAACGGATGAACATTGCAATTGGAGTCGACCGCGACAATCATGCTCCCTAGTTTGAACCATCAAGCTTTCAAGTTCAGGCCCGGCGAGAATTGTTTGTGCTTGTGTACATTGCTTCTCCTGCCAGCCAGTCTTGACATGGGAATTCGAATGTCGGAATGTTTGAATAGGACAACCAAAATGTACTCGAGGGTGTGTATATTGTTAGGTGCTCCACATCTATACATAAGTAACAATGATTGAATTCTCGGGTGGTTTCTGTTCCCGCTACATTTGCAAAATCCGGTCATCCACATGACCAATTAGACTATTTAGGACTATTTACTCTTGTGCATTCCTCTCCTGGGTCCA
Organism: Infundibulicybe gibba; assembly: GCA_015501065.1. Classification (NCBI taxonomy): domain Eukaryota; kingdom Fungi; phylum Basidiomycota; class Agaricomycetes; order Agaricales; family Omphalinaceae; genus Infundibulicybe; species Infundibulicybe gibba. The sequence continues at coordinate 5,198 of JADNYI010000586.1, read as the reverse complement.
ACCGCCCGGTCTGGCAGACTAAAAACACACTTGAAGGCTAGTGCTGGAGCGACACATCTATATAAGTATCAATCCGATGGCTCGAATCTTTGAACAGCTTCTCTCCGCGCCACACTTGCGGGACTCACTCAACCATGGAGGGAGGAGGCCACGTCCGAGCCGCGAACATTTCGATGACGGACTCCGTTAGCAACGAACTGACGCTTTTACCAACGCCCCCGCCGTCTAGGATCTATCCAAAGCCTCCCCGGGTTTCAAATGGGTTTGCGAACGATGACTTTGAGTCACTTGCTTCAAAGCCTGTTGAGACTGCCAAACATCAAGCAAGTAACGAGTCTGAGTCGAAGCCCGTTGAAATTGCCGCAAGCAAAGATCCCGAGCCAGCATATATTCCAAGCGACACGAAGTTCCGGACCTTGGTACTATGTTTCGATGGGACGGGCGATCAGTAAGTATTGACTAACTCAGTCTTTCACCTTCTGATGCTGTAGTGTAGATTTGACGCAGATGTCCGTTCTCATCAAATAATTCACGCAGAGTCTAATATCATTTCCAGAACTCTAATATAGTAGAGTTATTCACCATGCTAAAGAAAGACGACCACGACAAGCAGATGGTCTATTATCAGGTAGCATTTACACCGCCCCCGTCTTGGTCGCGATTGTAACTTATTGAACGCCTGCAGGCTGGGATAGGGACGTATATGACTCCAGAAATTGCCACGCCTTTCGCCGCGAAAGTCTCCAAAGTAACGTTATAATGGCACTTGTCATCATATTGAAGCACTTAATATTCCGCAGAGCCTCGACGAAGCGATCGCGTGGAATCTTCACGCGCATGTCATGGGTGGGTGATATGGCTTTACACGATAAATGTTCTTATCCCTATTCAGATGGGTATGAGTTCCTGATGCAAAACTGTACGTGAAATATGGAATAGTCTTGTTGGACATGCGCTCAATACTAAATTATTAGACAAGTCCGGTGACCGGATCTGCATGTTTGGTAAACACACACTCTCTCTATAACTTCTGCGGCTGAAAGATTTTTTACCTCGTAAAACAGGCTTCTCTCGAGGTGCCTACACAGCGAGAAGGTACTTACCTTTATTTCCAAAACTTATCGATGCTCAGATAACTTTAGCCTCGCCGGGATGATTCATAAAGTTGGGTTGTTGACACCCTGCAACTATCAACAAGTGCCGTTTGCATATAAAATGTTCACTCGCACGGATGATGAAGGATGGGAACAATCCAATGCGTTCAAGAGAGCGTTCTCTGTTGATGTTGACATTGAGTTTATCGGGGTTTGGTGGGGTATTTCCCGATGGTGATGGTGGCAACGATCTGACAGCAAGAACAGGGATACCGTCAATTCCGTTGGCCTGATCCCGAAACGACTTCCATTTACGAGTTCCAACCAGAGTGTTAGGACCTTCAGGCACGCGCTTGCCCTTGACGAGCGCCGAGCCAAGTTCAAAGCGAACCATTGGAATAGGCCTCGCACCGACAATAAAACGCGGAGCATTACCGATCGGAAAAAAATTCATCGGAATAGGCTTCATATCGACAATGGGACGCGGGGCGTTGCTGATCAGGGGAAAGTCCATTCCCACGGGGTAGATTCTCTGAGGAAAATGGAGAGACAACATACGCAAAAATACTCAAAGGATCCCACTCGGAAGACCGATATCGAGGAGGTGTGTGTTGTGCTACTGCACAAATGCCGCCACACTGAATGTGAACATAACAGGTTTGGTTCGCGGGTTGTCATTGTGGTTAGTATTCATGTCTACACCTTTGTTGGACCAAACTAACACGATCCTGAACAGACATTGGTGGTGGATCAGGTGTGTTCCCCAATGTTGTCCTGCGAATTTTTGTCTGACATCCTGTCAGTACCAAATACCACTACAACGAACCTTGCCCGCATTCCCCTTCGGTGGATGATCAGGGAGTGCTTCAAGACCAATAGTGGCATCATGTTCGACGTGGGAGGACTTCGCGATGTTGGCCTCGACTATATGTCCTTGATCCCCGATCCCTTGACCTCAGAGCTTCCCTCGCGCCCACCTGCTTTTCCCCTCGGCTCATCCCATCTCGCGAGTATACCGCCACCGGTAGACAAGAGGAAAGAAAAGCGAACGAGGCAAGAACTGTCTCTCAGGAACTACGCTGATGGGAGGAACGACCCCTTGTTTGTTGCTACCCCAGTTCCCAAGTCAGAGGAACAACTCGACCTCGAGGATGAGCTTTCTCCAGTCTATGATCAGCTCAGCCTCGCGCGATTCTGGTGGTTCTTGGAGTACATCCCACTCGAGCAGCCATATCAAACGCCCTGTAAAACTCATGAGGGTAATTTAGAATGGGCCACTTCGTATAAGCTCAATAAGGGGGAAGCGCGAATCATTCCAGAACCTCGGAAAGAAAAACGTCGAATGGGTACCGAGGCACCCCAGCCGAACGCGGAGCAGGACCAACAGGAGAGTCAGAAGGAGACTAAGGTACGGATTCACCGGTCCGTGAGAACGAGGATAGAGGCGGGGTACACCCCCAGGGCGAAGCTCAGGGACCAAGCAAAGTTCGAGTTCGATCCCAAAAAGATGGAGTGGGTCGACTGAATTCATTCCACGAACGCACCAAACGATCTCTGCCTAGTCCTGTAGCTAGGGCATATCCATACCCTATGTATAGCCATCTATTAGCCATTGCCTATCTATCATGTTTACTACCCCGTTTTTTTATGTCAAATTTTGTATTGTATTCTCATTATCTATTTTGAAGACAGGATCGTTTGTTGGTGGGTTGCTGGTAGCCTACACCCTCGCAGGACGCGCGTTCAGTCCCATGGTGCGAACATTCTACCCCTCGTCAAGCGCCTACAATATATTATTATCTATTGTACTGCCTAAGTGGCCGGTGGCCGCGGTTCGGGCGCGCGACAGGTCCAACCAGAGTGAAGCGATCAGCTTGCCTTTGCTCCGAGTTACGCCGACAATTTACTTATGATGGTTTTACCTTCATCGATCGATAGATTCACCAATTCTCCATTCGATCGCACTATTCATGCGCGCCCCAAACCTGCGCTGGGCTTGTCGTAGCTCAAACGTTCAATATTCAATGCTATTGGGAAAATAATTACAGCTGGAGACGCAATGGCGTAGTATGCGATGGTCAGCTTGCAGTCACACCATACATACGTAGCAAACGTTGAAAGAAGCACTCCCCAAAACCTTCTCAACCGACCCAAACACCCACCGCCGCACTGAACATTACGGGTGATCGTGTTCCCCCTTTCCTGGAGTCTATGGCGTGGTCTAGGCAATGGTCGATAGAGACGTAGGGGAGAGAATTTTACGTTGACGACCGGAGAGTTACGTTGGTGCAAATTTGAGGTGTCGCAGGTCAAGTAGCTTATGTCGGATTTGGAAGCACATAATCATTACATTTCAATTCACGATTCACTAGGCGAAAGGCAGGTACTTATTAGAAGGAGTCATAGATCTCATTATACAATTCGTATGGGTAAGAACAAGTGAAAGAACTGTACCAGGTGCAATCATGAATATATGAGAAGCCCGCGCGTAAGCAGGTAATACGGACTATCAACAATAGTATCTTGGGTATCTGCCAGATCAACTATGGCTTATCATTTATGAATCGTACTAAAAATGATGAGTTGGGGACGCTTCAAGTATAAACTACTGGGAAAACCTACGACAAGATGCATGGATCCGGGCCAAGGGCTCGTGGAGCCAATGGGGGTGATGAACATATTTGTTTGCGTTTCGTTTATGACCGTCGTAAAGCCATTGAGTCGGCCCGCTCGCCCTGGTGCACGACGGACATTCTTCAACCCAAACACCACCCTCAAGATTTCAGCAATAGTTTGCTCAGCATATTCGACACCTGGGCATTTGTGGAATCCCGTTCCACCAAGGTTATACGATGCCTTTGGGCGAGTGAGGTCTATAGAAGTGGGATTCGGGAACTCATTGGGCTAGTTCCGGTATTCCTACGTAAGGCGATGTGAAGATGGTGGCGAAATAATGGACACACACATCCAAATGAGCGTTTTTGAAGCTGGCCCAAATTCGATCACCAGCTTTCACACTGAGTGGGGGGAGGCCATTGCCTTGTGGAATATCAGCATCCACCACCGCATCACGCCATGAACCAGTGAACTGAGGATTGAGGCCTAAGGTGTTGTGAGGTCGGTGGGATAAGTGGAGCCAGGGAAAATATACGCACGCATAGCTTCGCGAACATAGCCACGGAGAGGTTCTGTACTCCCCGGGTCATTGGACTGGGCCAATTGCGAAATGTGCGCACGCTCTTTCTCATACTTTTCATCAAGATAGAGGTCAATGATGTGTACGGCGGCTAGGAGTAAATGTTGGTCAATCCCCCGCTTGATGGAGTTCACTTACCTTGAGCATAATTCACAGATGAACACACGGCCAGACCAACGGCCATTGCAACTAATTCATTCAGCGGTCTACCAGTCTCCGCGAGTTTGCTCAAAAAAGGGAAGTAGGGCTTCTCGGTAGCGGGCCATATCTTGCTTGAAACATGCGAGATGAAGCTGGTGATGGCACTCTGGAAAAACCACATCATTATGCTGTTGTTGGAATCCGTGAATGATGACGCACAGGTGCGCTTTGGGGCGAGACCTCCAGTATAGCTTTCGCAATCAGGGCTTGGATAACACCGCCAGATTGGAGCGCGGACTGGCGCAAGGCGAAACCGTGCTCATTGTCACCGATGCTGAGGAATGTAAGCCTGTGCGGAAATCAGAATGCATTCCTGCGATCTACATCTCTTACGTACGTGAACTGTCGGGTTGTGGTCAACCTCATGCAAGCGAGAGAAGAGGGGACTTATCCGTACTAATGTTGTGAACATCTCATAAACTTCCTGCTCCGTATACAATCCTGACGGGTTGCTCTTCGTCTTCAAGGGCAATCCACACTAACATCCACCACGCCGTTAGATATGATCGGTAGAATGAGAAATCCTTTACCATCCGGTCAGCCGCCCAATGGACTGACGTGGCATTGATGACATCCGAGACAATATCTACATAATTCCCGGGCACCCCATCATACTTCCAGGACCTCTCTTGTATCTTCTGAATGACACTATCCCGATACCACATACGATATTCGTCGAGTGAACCCTTGGCGGGAAGAGCGCGTGT
>JADNYI010000585.1:0-20444 GCA_015501065.1 Infundibulicybe gibba | reverse complement strand
CTCCTTCTCCGAAAGAAGACGGGCCTCGGCGCTCTGCAGGCGTCTCGGAGGCGGAGCGAGTGCTTTTTGTGATTGATCACTGTCTCCCACGGGAAAACGAATCATGGCGACGGTCGGCATCTGAGATATGGAGAGAGATGGCTTAGAGCGGCGGAAGACTGAGAAAAGGACTTTGTCCTGGGGGACGAATACAACTGTGGTAAATCATCAAAAGATTCTCTAAAAACTTTACGGAGCAGCTTCGATCAACGCGGCCGAGAGGAGATACTTGGACATGACATATTGCTCCCTGATTTTTCTCATGATCTTGCCCGCTTGGATTGGAATCTTCCTACATACTACTAATAGCAGTAGATCCCTTCAATAATGTACCTGAGGAAATATGTATAACAAACCGTAACCACCCTGCCTAAGCGACACGTTTCGTGTCGCCCCCCACGAGGACCTTGCTGCAGCCCCATAAGTAGAGCATCCTGCACTAGGTCTGCGTTCAAGACACCGGCCACCAACACTAAAAACCCTGCGAGTCTTCTAGTCCTGCGCTCAGATTGCCACAATTCCACCTGGACCAGCCTGGTCTCCCGCGGGCCTTGGGCTAATCCATCACCCCGACCCCTCAAAGAAGTAGGCTTGAAACTCGAGCAAAATTTTATATTTCCCGTGGTTTCCATATCCCGAGCTGGGTTCGCCCACAGTCGTCCAGCCGCACTCCAATAATGGTATCCAAATCATTCCTAGCATTGACAGCAGCCATGAGGTATTTGGCGTTGGTCGGATGTCGCACGCATCCGGAACTGGCCGTGGCGACCGGTCGGAATCGAATCATAGGAATGAGAGATGATGACACTCACGGTCGTCTGACACTTGCCTTCTCATCACCACTAGCTAGCTAAGGAGTAGCATTCCCAAGTTTACCTAAAAAAAACATATGCGACGTACTATGTATGATTCAGGTGACTCTAGGCTCGGAGATGATAATCCCTCAGGTTGTCCTGCACTCGCCATGGCTACATGGCTGCTTAACCCGCGGGCATCATCTATTCGTTCCCACCCACGCGCAGTTGACTCGCTCCATCTGGCGCCCACATATGACAGTGCTTCGATTCAACTCTCGCCCCTTCACCGAGTACTGTAAAATAAATCAATGGGCTCCCAACACATCAAGCACATGACAGATCCGCGCGCCCAAATCATTTTTCCTATCCGGCACCTGCTGGATTGCCTCGTGAAGAATATTAATACCTGATGAGCGCGAGCTTGGATCCTATGCCTCGTGGTCGACACCATTCACATTTAAAGTGGATGTTCTATCACCAAGTCACCTGTGGATAGGAGTTGCGGAATCACCCGCTCTGGTTATGACCCAAATTCTGAACTACCTCGGATCATGGCACAGAACTCCAACTCTAAACGCGTAATGGCCATTTTTGCATCGAATCATGCTGCCACATTGCAAGAAGCCCCACTCTCGGTATTTTCAAACCGCCAACTTCCCATTGCTGATCCTCCCACATCTGGTATTTTCGGAACACCGTGGCCCGAACGACGTCATTGTATGGGAGGAAACTGCCACTCTGCACTGCTTGATAGTCGTTTGTGCCCCCCTTGTTCTTGAATATCGGGCATGTCGTCGGGAAGCTCGGACCACAGGTCCCAAAGAGTAGCTGTTTCCCCCACGGCTGTATCAATGATAGATGTCTCGTTAGATCTGAGGAATCACTATATCGGCCTAATCGGCAAGGTGGTAGATCTTATCTCCCCACTCGAAAAGAAACACCTAGACTACCAAAGGAACCCGGACTTCCCCCTTTCCCTATCCTGCAAGATCACCGAAGGCACCCCTAACATGGATTATGTTCTATTCTGTTCCTCTTGCCTGACGATCAGTGTATTTTCAATCAACTGAGGCAGCAATGTGGTATACGCCCTTGAGCCTTGTGCTCGGAATACAAAACATCAACCCTGTACAATGCCACGCCTGCGGTATCCCATTCCGGGACTAACCACGAGGCTATTGGCCATAGCCACGCCCGTAAGTGCCCCTATTCCGAAGCCCCGCAGGCCCGCCCTGTGACAATCGATCAACTCGCGTCGCTGCGGGTTCATCGACCCTCCCGCCCGTTCAGCCCCCCGGGGTACTAGTCAGCACGCCGCACATAACTCCGGGTCACAAGGGCCCGTGGCAAGTCAGTGGAATCATCAAATGCATCATTATTTCGTCAGTAGCTAGCTACTACCAACAAGCAGGATATTCGAACAGTTGGATAATCTCCTTGTACTCGCCTCAATAGCCCCATTGCCCTGCCAACCTAGACTTTCCCCGCAACAAAGGTATGACATGATCATATATCATATCCGATAGACGGTCGGACAGCTGCTGCAAGTACTTGGATTCGGTTGCACAGCCATGGATATTTACAGAACTACTTATGAATCACGGACACGTTTCTCGAGGAAGCCGGTGGCCATGCCACTTCAGGCTGTATTGGCTGCGGGAAACATTGCTCATGTATCACATTTTACATGCAGTAAACATGTGCTAGTCGGAGGGGGCATAATGGAAGAAGCGTGGTGGGCGCTGATCGTGAATGTAGGCCTTGAAATCACAATCTGATCCGTTGTGAGATGAGAAGCGACAGTAACGGTGATCCACAAGTGTACGCAAGAAAAAAGCTGGAATCGCCCCTAGTACTGGGAATGGATCATGGGAAATAAGGTAGGGGTGGGTAAGGCTGAGGTGGTGTGAGGTTGAAGTGGTGTGAGCATCCAAGCCTGGATGTGCGTATGGGTACTTGCCCCAACGGCCGCAATCCATTTGTCAGGGCTGACAATATGTTTCCGGCATCACCGGGATATCGGGAAACAGGATGTACTGCAAAACTGAAAGAGAGACCAAACTTGATGAAACTCCAAGCCGTGTATTTGGGTGAGCGCCATCACTTCAGCTGTAGAGTTTAGAGAAACCGGAGGACGAGGGTAATTTCGATGAACTCGGGTTTATACCGGGCACGGACTGACCTAAGCACAGAAGAAACCAAATGTCGAGAAGAGTCTGTTGAAACTTTGGCGACAATGATCATGGGCCGATGTTAGCCTGACACGGCAGACAGTATTGTGACAAGCGACCCATGATAGAGCTAACGTCGAGAGCTTTGACGACAAATGACAGAATATACCTGTTTGTGTCGGATGCTCCGTGACGGCGGGGTAATTAGGGGAAATTTTTCTTGAAAAAATCATGAGCCTTGACGGCTCTGGTCATTGGTGGCTAGAATAAGGGCGCCAAGTTATTCATACACTGGATACGGTGACGATGGCGGGGGACAAGGATTGTGGTTTCATCGCAAGTGTATCATCAATTATTTGGCAGGACACAGGATTAGGAAGATTCAGGAAAGACGGCATCACTAAAAGCCACGATCGATGGCAATCGCACCGCATCTGGGGCAAACAACAATAAACAGATCACAATCTTATCCCCAGGTTTCTATTTTTGTTGTGTATTGTTTTTCGTCCGACAAGGTCGAATCGAAGTCGTCGGAGCAAATATGCTCCTTCAATACTCGGTCCTTCTCCTCCTTATTCCCACCAGATCATGTCTCCTTCTATCTCATGGCAATCCCTCCCCACCGAGATGAAGCTCGCCGTCGTCGACGCCTCGACCTCGACGATGTCAAAACTCTATCCAGGTTGACCGACACACTTATCAGATTTGCGTACCAGCTACGTTCAAGTACCTATCCCACCTTGTATCAGCCAGGTATAATCCTAACTTCTTTCCCAAGGATGTTATTCTTTCCAACTATCAAGCTCTCGAAAATTTCCTCGAGAATGTCCCCGGCCTATCTTCGATACATACAGAAGCTTGACCTCTGCACCCAGAACACCAGCATCGAGACAGTTTCTCTGCGAGTGACTGCAGATGCCGTAACTTCGCTCCTCATCGCTTGTCCTCGTCTCGAACAACTCGCGCTGCGTATGGCGGGTTCTCTCGACAAGAGTGTCATCACAGGTTTCGCCTATCTCCCGGTTCTCAAAAATTGACCATCACGAACTGTGCCGATGAAATTGAGCAACCATTGTGAGTGCATTTTGTGGTGTTCTCCCACCCAATATCAATCCCTCTCTCCAGGAGCGAGAGACTTGTGGTTTCCATCGCCGCTTCCATCCCTGGCCTCGAGGATTTGTCCCTCGACCGCGTGTCTCGCTCAAAAATGCATGCCCCGGAGCTTGAGGGTGTCTACCCATACGTACCCCTGGTATCCGGGGATGATGACATTCCGGACCATCCTGTCCTCGGATCGGAGCTCTGCCTCCGTCTCTCCTCCGCCTGCCAACCCTTCGTAAGCTCATCATCCGGGACACTCACCTTGGCGATGACGATGGGCCACCACTCGTGTCGCCTGTCGGCTTGAGGTCCTCGATCTCGCAGCTGCTACCACGAAAATGAAGATTTTAACCGGGTTTGCACCGAGCGCATCATGGCTGCTGTCGGCCCGACCGTTGACGAGTTCTCGCTTACCACCGCGGTCTCGGACTCCAAGTTCGCCAAACCCTCCGACACACCCCTGCATCGACTGCGTAAACTTCACATCACTCCCTTCTTCCCCGTTGACAGTGTGGTTGACACGATGTCCAACCTTGCTGGATCCCCAATCGAGAGCCTCTCCATGCAATGCTACGAAGATGACGTTGTTGACATGTGTTCGGCCATTGAGGAATTCTTGAACATCCGCGTTGAGCGCGGCCCTGAATTCTACAACAAGCTCACCCGAATCGACGTGTCTGTCGCCGCCAATGACCCTCCATGAATTTGGAGGATTCTGAAGAACGTATCGAAGCGGCAAAAAGGCTCCAAGAATTTTGCCGTGACCTCCAGCTTGCGAGTGCTGTCGGCAAGGCACCCTCCCCTGCCTGCAACCCGCGCAGCTCCAACCCCACATGCGACGACGAGAAACGCCCGGAGTTTGGTTTCTAAAAGACTCTTTTTCTATAGATATCTATTACATGGGCACTGTTGTACAGGACGGCATAAATTATCATATCTCAGCATGAACTTTTGTTGTACATAGACATATACCCACTCAATTTTCATATGGTACTTCCCTACGGCCCAACATGTTGCGACCACCAGCAGCGGCCGCCGATTCACCGCCATCGCAACATCAAGCTTAAGGGCATACGGTTGTTGACACTCGTACGTCCATTTAGTTATATTCTGTTGCAACACTTCACGGGACCGGCGACGACCTCGGGACTTAGGGAGATTCGCTGCTGTCAGGCGCCTAGGCTACATCATGTCTGTCTTCGTCAGCGCGGGGTAGTCTCGGTGACGGAGACTGACATGCTGCGATTTGCCTCTTCCAGGCGAACAAAGGGGCGATAGTATCAGCACACTGAGCCAACTAGGAATGTTGTACCAGCTATACTGGACGCAGCTCCAGGTGCCAATTTGGGATGTTATTTTAGACTGGCTTAGGAATAGGTCCGCACCCCGCGCCACTCTATCCGACATGAACGCTATAAACACCACATAGACCCGGATCCAGGGGAACGGGCCGCTGTCAGCTATCAATTATCCAAAACTACATGATCAGATCAGCAAAGTCTGTCGACCTTGAGCGCCAGGGTGTGGTTGGGTCCATCAGATTCAAATATAGAATTGGGGGCGTGGGTTTATTAGTGTCCACCACATATCAGGAACAATCAGGTGGCATAGATTGTGGAATGTCTTGATGGTCCAGAATATTGGAGTCGGTTTTATCCTTGCTTAGGCTACGAAGTGCACCATGCACAGTCTTGGTGGCGGCATTATTGGCTTTGTTACACGCGTCGGTGGGCAGGGGGTCACCAGCCACCATGGGCCTGTGTCTGCCAGGGGGCTGAAGGAAGGGGGATATCCGTAACCAGTTTCAGGCGGTGCCAAATAAATCAATTCATTTCAAAACTAGTTTCTATATTCCCCCATATCCTCGCGACCATTTGTGTACCACCAGAGGTGATTCGGGCCCAGGACTTATTCCCTAAAAATGAACGCAGCGGAAGGCGGAAGCACGATCGTTGAAGTCGCCCAAGTTGTTGAACACACCAGGGCCCCCACCACCGCCCCCATTGAATGTTGGGCCAGGCTGCCCGCCCTGTGGAACGCATTCAGTGTTGCTAGGGGACAGAGTTAGTAAACTTGTGGGGTGGATGAGTATACCGAGCTCACAAGAACATAGTGCAGCCAATGTTTGCACCGATGATCAAGCTTGAAACATCGTTGCCCAATTCAGGGGGGACCGCAACACATGGATAAGCAGCAGGGTCAACGGAGGCGTAGGAGGGTCCTCCAAGATTGACGTCGCGGAACATGGTGAGACTGTCGCGTGCCTGTGGGGACGCAACGGCCGCAGAGGCCTGTAACCCAAGACGATACGGGTTGGATAATATTTTTATTGGCTTGGGTGGGCATACTCACAAAGAAAATTCCGAGCTGGAGCGCGGAAAGGGTAGCGAGGAAAGATGCAGAGAATTGCATAGTGATCACTGAGGACTTTCTGGCAGCTGAAGGCGGTTGAGTTGAGGGCAATGGGATTCATCTTGGGCGTATTTATGCTATTCTCCAGGCCTATACACTCCTCCTTGCACCAAGAAAACTGCACCGGCATTTTTCTTTTTGGCCCCGAAGGTCCAAAACGGTATGACATGTTCCATGAGTCTCTTAGCCGGCAGTCAGACTTCGAGTAAAATGGGCAAATGAATCGGGCTTACCCTGGTACTGTCTTGTAATCGCCAAGGCTAAATGTTAGTGGAAAGAACTTATAGGTGCGCAGCACAATCACCCACTCCCCGCCAGAAGCCGATTTGTTATAGTAAGCGAACATAGTGACTAAACCTGGGGTGGATATTATCGGGATAATCGAGCAGCCAATATCTACCAATTCATGATCATAGTAGGTCATGCCAGAGAAGGAACAGCGAGAGGCGGGAACAAGCGGGGCGGGCGCGGGAAAAGCAAAGGCCGTAGTAGAGCAAGTTTTCCTCAGAGATCTGCAGGGAGAATAGCTGGGATATGCGGGTCCAGACACGACAGCTAGGTCCTAGTACGGCCTTGCTAACAACTTCACACAATGTTACCATGCTGGTTTTCGTCAGGCGCAGACTTGCACATGATGCCGAGCATACGAGACGGAAATGAGTTGTGGCATCGCCTCTAGGTGTTCTAATGCCACTGACAGGAACTGGAGTGGCAGCGGCCAAAACAATGTCCTCGGGAGGATTAGAAGTTGATACAGTTCTGAGGACCTTTGGTGAGAACTTGGTAGGTGTACGTAGGACAGATCCGACCTCGGAAGTCCTATATTCCGAGCTGAGGGAGGTACCCAGTGACAGGATAAAAGGCCTCCATTTCGCAGCAGCAGAGTAGATATGGATACCAGTAGCAACGCAACGACGTCCGACATAAAATGCCCTCAGAATACCAGGAATAGGCAGGTCTGGGTGGACACAACGTATAATGTGAATGATAACGGAATAGCGGGAGACCCCATTCGGCTTATTTTCGGGCCACTAACTTGACGCTCTACCATCACGACGCTGACTCGGAAGGCTACTCGTACCCTTGGCTTTGGCTGCCGGAAAAAGATTGTCTTCAGGATTACATGCCGGGATTATCCTGATTGCAAGCGAGTGAGGACTCGGATGGTTTTCCCCATTCATCGTGCTTGGTACTCAAGGCCTCGGGAAGTTGGCAACCTTTCAGAATGGTGGGTTTACGGTGGAACGGGTTGAACATCATAGATGTTGACCAAAAAGCCGTGACAGGAACAACCGCCTTCCGCCCGTATTTTGTATGCGGGGTTTATCCATATCACAATGGTTTATCAGGTGATCATTTATAGCATCGGGCCGTTTCTTTTCGAAGGTAGTTACATGCACGAATGTGTATCCTCAATCCTTATGGTCAATTAGCAGTGGGCCGGCAGGGGCCAAGGGGTGAGTTAGATGCGGCAGGGAGACTCGATTTGGGTGTTTTTGTGTTTTCTGGGTCATTGTTGCCAGTGGGAGAGAACGCAGATATTCTCGAGGGCAAGCTGGACGCTTTTCAAAGCACTTTTCTTTTCCAAACCTATTCAGAGAAGGTGTGGCTGGGAGACACTCTCCTACCGCTTACGGCACATACGTCTGAGATCGCGGGAGCGGAGGTCTAGTGTTGTTCGAATATTCTGCTGATTGATAGAGCGGATGATATTCACTTCCGGGCTGGAATCCCCGATACTACTCGGATCTTTCTCGGAAGGTGTGTTCATATGTTTGATGGGCCTCGTAGCAATGATGGATGGTGAAAACTTATATGACTCTGAGCGTCGAGTCTCGAGATGATCATCAAAAAAAAAAGCTAGACACGTGATATTTAGGGATGACCTACTAGTAGTAGCAGTAGTACCCGGGTACCGCATCACCTACATAGGTCGAACCTTCACCGCGTTGACTGATGATTTGCATGGAAAAGATGTCGATCTTTGAGGGATATCCTGGGACATCTTGGCAACAAGCCGTCGGCGATGTGATTATCGGGTCCAAATTCCGCCGCGACAGATGCGGGCAAATGTTGGCTTTAGGGGCGTAGCTTTATGTGTTTCTAAAACTAGTTTTGTAGAATCACTCCACTCTACAACACAACATACATAATAACTATTTAAATACCAAACCAATTTCACTCGTTTTTTCCACTGCCAAACAGTCTCGATGGCGGCGTTAATGGTTTTAAAATGCCCTGCGCGCACCGGTAGGCGGAGGGTCACTGGCAGTGTGGACCTTTGTTTGCAAGGGCTGTAGAGGGGGGTGTCCGCAACCGTTTCAGGTGGTGTCAGATAGCTAAATCAATTCATTTCAAAACTAGTTTCTATAACCACTCGTGTGGCACCGGAGGTAATTCAGGTCCAGGACCTACTCCTACAAACGGCTGCAGCTGAAAGCGGCAGCGCGATCGTTGAATTCGCCCAAACTATTGAAGACACCAGGGCCTCCACTACCACGCCCGTTGAATGTTGGGCCAGGTGGTCCAGCCTGGGGAACACACTCAGTGTTGCTGGGGGACAGAGTTAGCGAAGTAAGGCAGGTGAGTACATTGAACTCACAAAAACATGGTGCAGCCAATGTTTGCACCGACTATCAAGCTTGAAACATCGTTGCCCAATTCAGGGGGGACCGCAACACATGGATAAGCAGCGGGGTTAGTGGAGGTATAAGAAGGTCCCCCGAGATTGTTGTCACGGAACATAGTGAGAGTGTCGCGTGCTTGTGGAGATGCACTAGCTGCGGAGGCCTGTAACCCAAGGCGATACAGGTTGGATAATATCTTTATCGGTTTGAGTGGGCATACTCACAAGGAAAATTCCGAGCTGGAGCGCGGAAAGGGTGGCGAGGAAAGGTGCAGAGAATTGCATAATGATGGTGGTCACTCTGGCAAGGTGCAACTGAACACGGGCGAGTTGAAGTAGAGTTGCACCTGGGTGTATTTATACCATTTTCAGGCCTGTGCAAGCTTCCTTTCGCGCGAGTAAATTGTATCAACATTTGTTTGTTTTTTAGCCTCGAAGGCCAAAAACGGTATGGCATGTTCCACACGTCTCTTCGCCGGGCATTGGATTGCAAGATATGACGGGCAAGCGGATTGGGATTACCCTGGTACTATCCTGGAATCGCTAAGGTTAAATGTTGATGTGAAAAAGAACTCACTTATTGTTGAAGTTCTGGCGGGGAGTGGGCGATTGTGCTGCTCACCCATTCATTAAGTACAAGCGAGCATAGACAGGGCTGGGTGTTATCGGGGTAGTCGGGTGGTCAATATCTACCATTTCATGGTCATAGTAGGCCACCAGGGAAGAAACATTGAGAAGCGGGAACAAGCAATGTGGACGCAAGCGAAGACCACGGTAAAGCAAGTCTTCTTCAGAGGTCTATGGGGAGAATGGCTGAGATATACGGGTCCAGACGCAGTGTCTGGATCCTGGTGCGGCCTTGATGTACAGTGTTCCCATGTTTGTTTTCGTCAGGCGCAGATTCGCACGTGGTGCGACGCATACAAGACAACGCGTGGAACGCAAATAGATTGTGACATTGCTTCCAGGTGTTCAAATGCCAGTTTCCACTGACAGAAATCGGGGTGGCGGCGGCCGCCATCAGCGAAACAATGATGTCCGTCCTGGGAAGGATCAGAAGTTGATACACTTCTGAGGACCTTCGGTGAGAACTTAGTAGGCGTACATGCGACAGATCCGACCTTGGAAGTCCTATATTCCTGGCATGAGAGCGGGAGTTCCCGGCGACGTCGAGAAGAAAATACCCCCAGAATACCAGGAATAGGCAGGTCCGAGTGGGCGCGACGTATAACGTGAATGATAATGGGATAATGGGAGACCCCATTCGGCTTATTTTCGGAACATTGAGTTAGCACTCGAACTCTGCCATCGCGACGCTGACTTGGGAGGCTGCTCGTACTCTTGGGTTTGGCAAAAGATTGTTTTCAGGATTATCCTAATTATAGCGAGTGAGAATGATTTCCCCCATTTGTTCTACTTGCCAGTGGTGCTCAAGACCTCGGGAAGTTGACAAATTTTCAGAATGATGGGTTTGCGGCAGAACAAGGTGAAAATAACAGATGTTACCCAAAAGATCGTGACAAATACTGTAAACAGTAGATTGGTCACTGGGATAGCCGCCTTCTGCTTATATTCTGGCTGCAAGGTTTATTCATATCACAATGGTTCATCAGATCATTTGACACTCAGGCCGTTTCTTTTCGGGGATATTTACACGCGCGAACATATATCCCCAGTCCTTGTGATCAATTAGCAGCAGGCCGGCGGGTACTGTGGGCGGGTGGGTTTGAGGGTGGTGAAGAGGCTCAGCTCGGATATTTTTGGGTTTTTCTTTTCGGGTTATTGTTATCAGTGAGTTGTTGGCTGCTGGAGGAGAGGTCAGATCTTCTTGGGGGAGGGCTGGACGCTTCCCAAAGCACTTTTCCAAACTTATTTAGAGAAGGTGTGGCTGGGAGACACTCTCCTACCGCTTGGGGCGTGGTGGATACATCATATACATTTGAGATCGCGGGAGCAGCGTCGCTTGGATCCCTTGCTGGTTGGTAGAGCGGGTAATCTTCGATTCTGGGGTGGAACCCTCGATATTAACTTGAGGGCGGGTGCCGCATCACCGGAGACCTGATGATTTTCATGGAATAGATCTTTGAAGAATCTCGGCAACCAGACGTCGGCGATATAATTATCGAGTCCAAATTCCGCCGCGAGGCAAGGCTGGCTTTTAAGCGACATGTACCTGTCTGATTCGGAGGACCCCAGTAAGACCTTTTCCGCGGTACGGAGAAACACGAAGGGGGAGGGTGGAAATATCGGATTTTTCCAATGAAATCCCCTTGAGCTCAGCTGCGAAAAGGTAATCCGGGCACAGACCATGGCAAGGGGGTTTGTTGATTCAATTTCCGGGCCAACCGTACAAGAATCGTGATCAAGGATAGCGCGCAGGAATAATGTCATCAGTATGGATGGATGATGCTGGGGAGTGTGGGTAAGAGGAATGTTTATTCTATGGAAATGATGCTGCTTATGGGTTTTTCAATTGCTCCAATCCAACCCAATTACATACTATTTGAGGTTGCAGGAATAAAAATAAAGAAAGAAGGCGAGAGGAAATGAACATCTTACATCGTTTTAGATGGTTGGAATATCGGCATCGCCGATCTTCTTAAGCGGGTCCCACTTTGGTGGCTAGGAATGTATCGGGGGGGTGCATTAATACCACACCCCCTTGAATAGCCGAGGGACATAGTCTTAGCGAGATCGAGCAATGTCCGTGGTATCACCACGAGCGTGGCCTTTCTCAAACCAAAGTTTACCATCGCGATACGAGCATCTCCTTTGAGGAGTATATTAGCGAGTTTGGCATCCCAATGGAGAATACTCTGTTTGACAATTACCCGCGGGGGGAAATTCAGGCATATGGGGTGAGATCAAAGCGATGTTAAGGGCTGGTGCAGTCCAGATTGAACGACCCTATCGGCGAGCGTAGCTTGTAGATCTCCACCCTTGTGATGGTCGTACAAAGGGGATATTAGCTATCTAGCCGGGAAACATACAGTACACCGTGACTGACCATCTTCGAAGGTCGGTGCGCTTTACCCGGTGCACTCGACCCTATCTAGTGGCAGAATGAGGGGTTATAAATGCTGATTAGCGCGATGGGGTTTGAACGATGCCGAGGCGGGGGGGGGGAAAGACTTGCATTTTCTTCCCCGTTGTTCCCCCAATTAATTCTAGGGTGTACCTCTGTTCGTGTCGCGAATTGGCCATCCATAATAGCTGGTCGACCGTTACTATGGTTGAGTAGTAATTGGCAGGGAAAAACAAAGACAGTATTTGACTGGGGTAGAGATTTCCTGAGGGGTTCTGAAGCCAGAGCACTCGAACGGGTCGGCAGGTGATACTAGAAGTGCCCATGTAACATGAGAGATTTATTATAAAACTCGGTTTAAGATGATGCCTGTAAAACAAATCGGTCCCCAATACTAGGGCGCTGCAAGGGAAACATTAAATTCACCTATGCAGTGGGTGGTCAGGAGATTGTGTTCTCAGCCGACACAATTTTGTTGCGCTGCTTTAATACCAGTGTTTGCGTCAATGACAACACGCGCTAGAAGTGGCATGTGAGTTGATTCAGCACTAGGAGTATAGCCTTGAAGTCACAATGGCATCCGACGACAGAACTGGTGGCGCTTGGGAAGAGTTTTTACTTACCTAATTTATTTTGACCACTGGATTCAGCATGGCACAACAACAGTCAATTGTCTCGCCGCAATGGCACGCGCCGCACACCCTTCTTTGACCCATTTCGCAAGGCCACCGTAGCACTAGGTCTTCGTTAATGGTTACGCCCAGGACGATAACTCTACGGGAGAGAAACTGGTCATAATATCATCGGCTCACTAGGTACGTCCAGAGCTTGGCCTATGTCCCGTTTACCCTATCTCAATGGTGAGTGAAAATTCTATACCTCCCATGCATGATGCGAAATTCACATTTGGAGAGACACGTAATCACTACGGTCTCGGTGAACCCCCGGCTTGTGTACGTGTTGCGCTGGTACACTCCACAATCGTGGAAGGAACCGCGCGAGGCGTCGTAAGCCAAGAACGGAGAACTGATTTTTTTTCCCCTTCCCCTCCTTCGGCTTACCACCTCTTTCGTGTTCTCAACCTAATATTTTTCTCTTCGTTAGGAGCATGAAAAAATTGGACATTGCAAGTACCAGTCAAGTTTAGTGTCCGTGTAACATGGTCGTCCCTCAAGAGGGCGCAACTCTTATAATTGACGACGGGAAATCAATCGATCGCGCCTCTTCTGCGCCCTGTATCCCCAGATTGACGAAAACTGGCATCCCTGCAAACTGTGTCTTGGCGCGCCCGTTGTGAATGGCGGCTACGCTTGGTCGCGCGGTTGCAGCAGTGGTGCTAAACTATTTGAAGTCACCTCAAGGGCACATCGATGGGTACGCTATATTATTTATATTGCTACACCCCGATATTAGGGTCAAGTATTACCAATTCTATAGCTTATTCCTCTCGCGCTCTCAGCATTTCGTCCAATTCTTTAACCCGCTTTTCCCAACCTGCTACCTCGTTCAGCGTTGCCTCCAAGCTCTCAATCTCCCGCTCAATCCCAATCTCTCGTCGCTCTGCGGCGGTGCCTACTCGTGCGAGTGTCCACGCGCCCTCACCATCCCCAGTGAGCGTTAGCAGCTGTGTGTGATATTTCATCAGCGATGGCCTGTATGGTGGGGATTAGTTCCTTGGTTATACCATCTGAAGGGAATGTTTTACCGAAGGGAGATAGTGATCAAGGTGATTCCCAACGATTTAGCGTGCTCGTACATTCTTCCCTCCACATCGCTCGATACAGCACTCGTACATTCTATTAAAAGTAGTTATGAGATCAGCGGGGGCCAAGCAGGGGGCAAAAACACACATACCATCGAGCACTGCAAACCTCGGTTTATGGTAGAATACCCGAGCCATAGCCATCTACGAAGGGTGAAAAACAACCGTAGCCAAAACTCGTGATGACCTACCCTTTGTTTCTCGCCACCACTTAATACGTCTCTCCACTCCTTCCGTGTTGTCCAACCGCCCTCTCGCTCAGGCAAATATGCTAAAAATACCATTTCAAGAATGTCCATTAGATCGCGCTCACTCTTTCCTGTCTCCAGGAAGTCCATATATGAATGTGGGTAGATCATTTGCTCCAACAGGCTCCCAGTGACCATATAGGCTCGCTGGGGAACAACGAACATGCCCATTCGTCCATCCTCATCTTTGATGGCAGGCCGTCTGACATGGGCGCCAACACCCTGTGGTGCCCAGAGTCCAGCTAGCACTCGGGCGACAGCTGTCTTGCCCACGCCATTGCTACCAGTAATCATGAGGTGGTCTCCTTCGTTGAGGACCAGAGAAAGGTCCTTGACAAGGGGCTGTGATGCAGTTGGTGGTGTATCCTGTTCTTCCTCGACGTTTGTCACTGCAGCAGGAACGCTAACATCTACATGCGACAGTTCAATCTCTCCAATGGCTTCGTGTTCGCCAGTAGGAAGTTGTGGGAGATTATGCAGCGTCGAGAGCAGAGTGTAAAGTCGTGTTGTGAGTCCCGCAAGTTCAAGGAGGTCCTTGTACGCGTACATGAGGCGGCCACCAGCGTCAGCAAGTGAGAGCAATAGCCGTCGATTGGATATATAGGCTGCAAACTGACATCAGACCAACGAAAAGCAGATTTACAACAGAAGGGGACGCACTCTCTGTCCTTCCAGCAACAGCATTAACCGGTCTCCGGTTGCCATCGCTATCCCCTGTTTGGACTCCCAAAGATCGTTTTGTACGCGTAAACAGGAGCGGGACAGCAATAAGCCCATAACCCGCCGCGGACCACAGATATTTTATCACATAATCCTCCGTCCACTCGTATGCAATCCGGATCTAGGAAATGAATAAAGAAAAAATTAGAATTGAAATCGTTTGGTCGCTTACCTTGTAGATCGAGTTGATATGTTTAATTAGCCTCGTATACGCTTTGGTCAATATGTCCCGCTCGCGTCCACCGCCATCGTAAAATCTGTCGCCAAGTATCAATAATAACACTTGACTCCAAGCAAGGGGGAACTCAATCTACTCACGCGACCTCTTCCGCTTCTCTGCCAACCCTGCCCATTCCTGCTCGATATTCGCCCTCCAGCCTCGCCTCCACAGCGGCGAGGCGTCCGAAGGCGGGTGTAACTGCCTTGAGTATTGCCACTGTGATATAGTAATTTCCAAAGAGCAGAAAGGTGCCGCGGACACCGAGCGATCTAGATAACTGGCTTGTAAACAATAGTAGGTCAAGTGAAGGTTTCAGTATATTCCCGCTGTGGGAGTAAAGTCAGGGTTTGGTTTAGCGTGATATACATCAAATAACTTACTATAACCCGGCGAGCGCCTCCGCCCATGCATCAACGTCGGCAGTGATATATTGGTCCACCCCCTCAAGTCCCGACCGATAATACCGGAGATGAGGGAAGGATGAGAGGTAAAGATCGTGCGTATAGCGGGTCAGCCTAGTACGCAACCGTAGTGAGAGCTTTGATTGTAAGTGTCGGATCTAAATAACATCTGCTGTAGGTTTGTGGGTACTTTTCCTTGAATCAAATTACGTACCATCGAATTAGTGTAGGTACTGGGTATTGCAAGCAAGAACCAAAGTCCCAGGCCTTTCAAAAATCCTTTCCCGTCGGCGCTGACCTAGTGGATTTCTAGAACAAGTTTTTAAGCTGTTCGAGTAGGCTGACGTACCAGGTCGCGCACGATTCTGCCATCTAAATGTGCTACAGCAATACTCAGGACAGTCCGAAGCACCAGGAAGAAAGAATGGAGGAACACAATAAGGGATTCTTTCGATCTTAATGAGGGGATGCCGACACGAAAGAGGATTGCACGGAGCTGCCGGAGGAAGGTAAGGTTGATATTCGGTTTAGCGGATGGTGGAATTTGGGGAAAGTGTGGAGCATCTGACGCCAATTTTGCAGATGGTGTAGGATAGATTGGAACCTGAGAAATGGGATTAGAAGATTAGGAGGGAATGTTGTAGGGTTGGTTAAACTCCTGCCAAATTCAAACATCTTCAAATAGGGTTGATAACTGACCTTGGAAACACGATCACGATATGGAACGAGTAAAACCTTGCTACCATTATCGCCCTTGACATACACCTGTTGTAACACATTTGCAAGCTCTTCAGAAGAAAGCCGTTTCCCCCGCGCGACAGCAGTGAGCTTGGTGAGTAAGTCCCCTGGCAGCGTCGCCACTCGTGATCGAAGCAAGAGGAGTACAGCTAGGGCCAGGAATGTTGGGTTCTGGGAAAAGCGAGAGAGAGATCGGATGGGTTTCGAGAGAATTGCCATATTGAATTGTCCAGGGTCGTCACGAGTAGAGTAATCAAAATCAACCAATAATCCTCATCGACCAAGTAATTCAGAATGTGCTATCTGGGTGCCAAATTCAAGGTATGCCTGTTCAGAAGAGATGAACGGAAGAGATGTGTAGATGGACGAAGGGGGTTGTTATTCGGAACATAAATTTCTTGGAGGCCCAGCACAGAGCCATCACGGGGTGGTGGATTGCATGTGAAAATGAATCTGCACACGAACATCGGCTGAAGCGGACCGCCCAGCCGAACGGATCAACTATCAATGACGTATTAGACACCGACGTCGACCAGTTACTTGTTTCAGGATTGAGAGGGGTGGGGAAGGAATTAATGGCAGCAAATTGTTGGAAACGGAATTGGTAAACACAGCTCTACGGATCGTATTACGGAAGGAAAAAATCTAGGTCGTACGTGTATTAGGAATGAGGTCTGCACTCGTCAGATTTGCAATTGCAATTTCGGCAGCACATTCTTTGGCGGCGCCTTGATTAGGACCTCTTCCGGTACCCCATTCTGTATCACCAACTATGATACATTGGTCAGGGGTTTAGGAAAAATTAATACGACGCTACCCACTTGTCACGATGGCGGTCCATTCGACTCGGTGTTCGGGACCTTCGCTGGACATTGTGTAGAGCACTTGTGGCTTTCCTGGCATCGCCTGGGCTATGGTGTTGAGTTGGTTCCGGAATTCTATACGAGAATTAATTGGAAAACAGCGGTCTAAGGTATTTATCCTCTCACCAGTCATGGCTGAGCTTTCAACAGCGGGATTCAGGGTTTAACTGGGATGAGTGGATTGGACGGGAATCGCGGATGAGTTGGAGAGGATGTGAATTTGAGATGATACGAGTTGTGATGCATCTAGCGGGTAGCTAACATGACTTTATATCGCTCAAACCTTCACCGAAACACCCTGTCGCAACACCACTTCCGTTCCGTGTGTATGATGTGAAAATGAGCCCTCGGGATACAGCTTGACTCGGATTCCACCTGTAATCTCCTGGGGTTCGTTGCGAAGCAAGCCCGCAGCCTGGATATTGCATTGCATCAGGGTAGTCTTTGATTTTTGGGCATGCCTTCCATTCCGGGGAGGATGGCCAGGAACCCCTTGTCACAGGCGGGGGGTCAGTCTGAGGTTTGATCAGGAACGGATCAGAAATTAATGCTAATGGATTTGGGGGATTTAGATTTAAATTCCTCATCGACCTGTGGCAGGTGGTATTACTTGAATCGAACTGGATAATGCGTGGCCTGGGACATTCCAAACCACCCGTCGAATTGTAGCATCGTGGTATTGTCTGAATATATCAAAGCTTGAATTAGGTAATACCAAAATAGCATTGAGGGAGCAACTTTATCAGTTGGGAGGTGTTATTAGGAACCGATGACGACGGGATTGCGACCTCGGTGGAAGTTCCCAATGGGGTTGTTTCTAACCCAAAGCGCTATCTTGAAAATATCTTGAAAAAACAATGACATAAATAGGAATTTGGGGTAAACGGAAAAAAAAAAACCTAGCATTCAATGCTTTTAATTTATGAGCTGAAGCTTCTGGAATGAAAACGGTGATGTTAGTCAGCGTTTGCTGTTAGAGTGATTGCGGCTGCTGTTTTTGATGCTGTTCTGATCACCTAACCGACGGGGTACCACCAAGCAAACGCAGCGTACGGAGCATTACCTGCAGGAGAGTTTGGGGCCGATTATTCCTAAAAAAGACTTCGAGGTAGTGCTCTGATCTCCAATAGGCAGCGGCATTAGACTAATAACTCGGCAGGGGTTTCAGCCCAAGTGGCTTATTTTTGGATGGGTATTTTTGGCCGATCGCCCAGGATGAGGGCTTTCGTGGGTCCAAATTCTCTTCCGCCGGTCCCGGGCTTAGTGAGGTTAATGTTGGGGAGGATAAAAAAAGGAAGCTAATGTGTACTTGCTGTGAAATCAACAAGTATGAAAATGAAAGTCGATGCTTTCTAATGGTGGCAGGCACTTATCCCAGGCAGACCAAAACTTACGTGGGCTGGTTAGTGGCAACAGAAGCCATGTAAGTATCAGTGGTGCGTGGGCCATAGCCTCGAGGGCCTGGTGAGCCCAAATTGGGTATGTACTATGTAGGCTTCCGATTTGACTCGTAGGGCTTGGTGGGACTATGACTAATACGTCACATTGGTAGCAATGTATGTTTGACCCTGAGCTTCGTGTGTGCCAGCGGTACCAGTGGTGCCAGTGGTGGAAACGCCCAGAGACGCAGCACTAGGGCCTGGGCGGTATACCACCTAGTGATCATCTCTCACGGGATTCCGTACCGATTCGGTCAACTGTTGCAGTTCTTGCCGATCAAGAAGTGGTTGACGGTGTTAATCAGAAATAGTAACTAGTATTCTATTTTTGGAACTAGTTCCTTACCCCCGACCCTGACTCTCCTTGACTTGAGCCATGCAGAATCTATACCATGTAATATGCGAGGAATCTGTGGTTCAAATGAACCTCCAACACTGTACATCAAGGGTAAAATATATCCAGGCGTATACGTTAGGCCGCATCTACGCTAGTGTCCTCCTCTTTGAGCTTCGCAAGCGCGGCCTCGGCAGCGAGCTCCTTAGAAGCGGCTTGGGTGGAACCCTTACCACTGCCATATTCTTTATTACCAACTAGAATATTTTGGTCAAAGTTTGCGATATGAGCCACCGCTGTTGCTCACCTGTTACCTCAGCGGTCCATTCGACTTCGTGGTTGGGGCCTTTCCTAGTCATTTCGTAGCGCACTTGAGGCTTCCTCAGCATAGACTGCGCAAAGTTGTTGAGTGTGTTGCGAAATTCTATGTAAATAATATGGGGTGAGAGAGAAGTTGGTGGTTTACAGCGGGGCGTGTTTACCTGACATAATAGGAACTCTGAGAGTAAATATCGGCTTTGGAGTATCGATTGAGTGGTTTCTGCTTTTCTCCCAGAGGCAAAGGTAGAATTTTTATACTCCCAGAGCTCACTTGGTATTCAATCTAAGTTTCCCCGCACGCCCAAGGTAGCACATGCGTGCCACCAGTGGTGTAACATTCCAACGACTGAGATGGTGTACCAGCCATGGCCCAAAGCACCCGAGAATCAATAAACAACGTGATCCCGGAATTAGTACACAGCCCGAATAGAGGAGAAATCTGGGCGTAATGAAAATCTAGGGGAATGAGGTGGCCTAGTAAATGGAAGTCTCGGGGACCACACTGTTATGAGAGCAAGGGGAACAGCCGTGCACTACAGATCGCGATCATATCATGTTTATGTCAATACTTACAGAGGCCCTGGTTAAGAGGTGTTGCTTGGTTTGCCGGAAGGAAAAAAGAGCATTGATACCAGTTCTTGCCAAGAGTCGAAATGTTCGATATATCATATGAATTGATCACAAGGGACGCGAACACACGGCGGTGATCGGTTGGGAACCATACGAGCTGAGGTAGCTATGCGCGCCGAATTAATTATTCACCCCGGCGGTGAGCACATTCAAGGCGGAATTGGTCGGAGGTGACTAGTCTCTGGTGCTAGTAACTAGTAACTAGTAACTCTTGAGATAAGTAATTACATAAGTAATTTCAAGTCCAGCGAGGCTATTAGTAAAGTTGAACGTTTGAACTCTAATTCTTGACAACTTCCTTCTCGCAGGTCCTAGCTTGATATGAAAATTGTAGCTTGATGGCAGCATGGCAATATAATAATACGGTTACAACACTTCAACACAGCGCATATGGCAATTATGCACTGTTGAAATATCACCTGATCAGATTGCGCCATATCACATCATTATGCCATCATCATTCACCATTATGATTAACTCAGTCTCACGATACATATACAGTAGCTACACAGCCACTGTTATGTAGTATATATATCATGTATCCCTGTAGAGTAGTTCTCTACTGGAATACAACAGTATCTACCTGGTTAACTACCT
>JADNYI010000584.1:0-20459 GCA_015501065.1 Infundibulicybe gibba | reverse complement strand
AGTTAACTCTGCGCAAGATCCTGGGTCCCAGGCCTAGACTGAAAAAACGTACACTTAATTTGTTGTGCATCAGTCACATAATGAGCGTAGATCTGCCGCTCCGCTGCAGCCTGATTAAGCGAGACGAAGCGATGGAGGATGTAGTCACAGGCGTTATCGTAGTGGCTGCCGCCCTGGTAGTCTGTAAAGTAATCTCCCAGAGGCGAGCGCAGCAATTTCTCCGCAAATGTATCGGTGTTGAGAAATAGAATCTGCGGAAGGAGGCTCAGAGCCCGTAGGGTGTTACGGGGATAGACGCACAACTGAAGCCCCGGCCAGCCACGAGAGTTACATATTGAGTCAAATGCAGTCAGCGCAGCTTGCAGATTGTTCTACAAAGGGACCCTCAGCGCGTTAATAGCAGATGGAATTGGCCGCATACCTCGCTCTTATTTTCATGCAATGTTTGGTCATAACCGCTTAACTTGACTAAAAATACAAGTGCATTGACACCCTCGAAGCAATGTATCCACTTCCGCCAATCACGACCCTGCTGACCGGGATCAAAAAACCTGTAAGCCAATTCACCAACCTTAAACGTCGTCTCCCTGATTCCGGCTTTCGTGGTAGTGCTGCGGAGGATGTCCTGGTCGGAAGGCAGATATCCCGGAGCAGCTATACGGTTGATCGCATTAAGGTAATAGACCGCGGAATCGTGGAGCTTGAGCTCATGTGAGCGGCGAATGGCTTCTATTATAGCGGGGTCCTGCCGGAGGCTCTGGATTGCGCGAACTGCTTCTTGAGGGATTTCAGTGATTTGCATGGGAAGGGTCATGATGGTGGCACAGCAAGTATTATTTTGGGGTGTTACGGAAATTCCAAGCTTAGGAATTTCATCGAGGACAGCGCTAGGGAGGGAGCATCAATATTCATACCTACATCACAGAGGACCGAGGGCGTTACCGCATGTATAGAATAGTATTAGAGATGATTATTTCTTTGTATGACTCTCGTTCCTGGTTGTTGTAGCCGCCATGGTGCACGAGCCTCATTTTTGCCATCAAGGTTGACTGAGATATATTGAGACGCGGCCGATCGGGATTTCACGAGACATACTCTCTCGGACTCACCAGCCTCGAAGAGCAGTATCTTGATCTCGTTCTTCGCCATCAGGGCGTCTCGCTTCAACTGAGTCTCTATCACATCGTTACCTGGTGCGTTGAAAATACATATACCCAACAGGAGAATAATTATCAGCCGTTGCCCGTCACCAGAAGAGGAGACGAAAATATGCTCACGTGCCATGGCTTCATGACCAACACCCCGGACTGCACACAACCCATCCTGTAAACGGGTTGACGTTGAGGGAAGAGGAGATATCGTACGGTATACGTCTCAAGAGAGATGGAGAGGTGTTGACGTCCATGGGAGATCAAAAGATCATCTGTCAGGATTCGTGGCCGAATCAGAGCTGACATGGGTAGTCTTTTAATACCCGGTTGCCAATGGATTGAATTCAAATCAGTGGGTGATGGTGATCACTCCCTGCGGGCTGTCGGTTAGATGTAAATATAACTGAGAGCGGCTCGCCTAAAAGCAGGAAGATGCTTCAGGCCAGAGGGAGGGAGGAGAAAAACGAGTAGCCAATGAGTACGTCACGATAGGATCGACAGACGGTGCCACATCAGGAAAATAACACACTTCTGGAAATGATAGATTCAAATAGAGTACCTAGAATCATATAGAAATGCTGGATGTGCTATTGAAAATTCCAGAAATTCTCTAGCTTTCTCTAGCAATTTAGGACTCCCAGGAGAAAAGACTAGCTCTAGCTAAGCTCTAGCAAGTCCTGGAATAACTAGAACAAATTAGGATTGATAGAATTTCTAAACTAGCTACTGGACTAACTTTGAATCATACCTCATTTTAATAGAATAGGGTGGGGGTTGGGGTGGGCACATTTCTTAAAAAATTCAGAGGGGGTGTTTAGATTTTTTTCTGATAGTTTATAATTTGAAATAAGCTTGTACAGTGTGCACAATGGACTTAAAAATTTTGAGCTGAATCTAAGTTGACATCAGTGGTGTTATATTTTGTACAAATGAGCTAATGATAACAGTCAGATAGTTGAATGGTTATGTTGTCATAGATACTGTCCTAGGATGACATGAGGTTGAGAGTTCAACTCTAGCTAATGGCAAAAATCTCAAAATGGAAATACCTTTTTAAGATTATTTGCTCATGTCTTTGTCTCAGCTCTAGTAATTTCTGCTAGTCCTAGCTCTCTATTTCTCTAGTAATTCTCTTGGAATCGGACATATTGATATGGACCTACCAAGTTTGCTAGAAAGCTAGAGTTGTTAGAGTAACTAGACTAGCTTGGTCTACCCTGTCTAGTTACCTCTAGTAACATGTTATTTTCCTGATGCAACGAAAGCTCCTAGGGATTATTGCGATGTGCTAAATGATTTGAATAACCATTGTAATACCCTGGCAAAGGGTGGTGCGGTAGTTCGCCGTGCGCCAGATCTGCATTACTAAGGATGAGCATTGCAGTTGGCGGAAGATAAGAGACACTGAAAGACTTACCACACAAGTTAAAGTAATTTATTCGAAGTCCCAAGATTTTCAAACATAGTCTTGGTAGGCCTCGAACGACGGTCGATTTGCCATCAAGAAGTTCGAGTCCGCCCGAGACGCAAGCACTGAAACATAATGATAGAGAAAGTTATGAGGATGCACCACAGTAGTCATCAGGAAAATCCCAAAATGGCCATAGTCCCCCAGTTAAATACAGTGACACATATAGACAGATGTAGACGATATAGACGCATCACCTGTCTATGTATGCTTACATAGACATACCTAGACACACTACACATCCATATAGATTATATAGCTTGCACGCATGTCTATGTGCGTCTATACAGTTCATGTCTGGGTCTTTTTAGACATACGGAGATATGTTACGCACCTACATGGACATAGGTGGGCTATGTATCTGAAGTGTGCACCTATATATGCTTAACTAGGATGCAGGAATAAGCGGAGGCAACGGAGAAGCCCCCAAAGCTTACAGGAATTTGTTAACTATAATATCGAAATCAAATATATTTGAAAACCACGGAAAACATGTGCTACACGATGATATGAATAACGACTGAAAAATCAGCAGCAGGGGCCCGTCCGGGTGGGCATGGCGCCGGGAGATACCGCGTGCGGGTTGCAGCATCGCTCTCAGGAGGGGGCACATTTGGTGCGCGCGCATACGGCTCGTAGTGCATGGACATTAGGTGAGGAACGGACACACTCACCCTCCTGTGGCAGGGGAAACGATAGGATTGGGATGCGCTGAGCCATGCACATGGAACCTGAGGTAGTCGGAGTGGTTGAACTCCCGTTGAGGTGGAGAGCGCGAGGGTGCAATGAGGTTGTGGCTATGAGAGTGTGCTGTGGTAGCTAAAGGAGGTTCACGCACACGGACATGGCGCTGGTCTCGCCGCGAGGTTGGTGGGAATTGGATACTGTGCGGGCTAGCGGTGCGGCGACAACTGGCAAGGTTGCTGCCAGGTTGAGTGAGACAGTGACGAGGCAAGAGCACTCACCCAAGTGCGCGACGACTGGCGAGGTTGCTGCCAGGTTGAGTGAGACAATGTGACGAGGCAAGCAGAAAGAGCACTCACCCAAGTCAGGAGTCCAGGGGCCAGAACGCACAACATCCTAACTTGCCTCGGGCTCTCCTAATCAGCACCGCCGCTGCCATCATACGCCATCCGGTGGCGATTCCACTGAGGGCCCGAAGACGTCGCCACGGACTCAAACATTTGAGCATTCCGTCGGGTGAATAGGTTCGGGTGGGCAGAAGGGAGGAGGGAGTGCCAAACGATGGAAACATTCAACGGGTCTGTGCCACGTCAGTTTCCAGTCGGAGTTGGAATTGACTTGGGAGCGAGAATTTTGGACGATGTTCCTTGGCTGACGTGTTCGCTTTACTTCATACCACTACAACGCAGGCGTCGTACCTCTTCGTACCTCAAGCACAACGGGCTGCACATGGTATGTAATAATACTTTCCTTCACGCTGACGATCATGTTTGGTAACCATACCCAAGCGCATGTATCGTCCCAGCACTACAAGACACCACACATGTTCTCCGGGACGCACTTCACCAATGTCCGCAGGCACATGGGCCCACACCTGCAACAAGGTAGATGCAACGCTCGCTAATCGTGTCCTTGCAGCCTCGCGCATCCTCTCGCACCCTATATCGACTCGACTAACCTTACCCTCCGGGGTAATGCTACATGCTAACATATGTATTTAATTATTGCCTGCTCGGCGCTCACACATGCTAACAGCTCCATGACTAGTAATGTATACGCGTATCGACGTCCCGCAAACGGTTTACACGCTGCATCTTGAAGACCTCTCGCGGCGCGATTCACCAATCGTATGTTCTGTCATCGCTCACCTGCCCGCACTCATATATGTCATGGATAGTGATGTATACGCGTTGACATCCCGCAACTGGGCGCTGAGCCCACCTGACACATGCTGCATCCATCTCACAGGGCCACCAGGAGTTCCCCTTTACCGCGCAATGGTGATTACAATGTATGTCTCTGGTTACCGCTCACTCGCGCATGCTCACGATGTCATGGGCAGATATCTGTATCGATGCTCCATGGATAGGGTGTCGCATCTCAGATTTACGCCTGGTAGGCTCCAACTGATAATGATGGTGATATTAGGCGTAACCCACGTTGGATGAGGATGTAAGTTATATTAGTTTAGCTTGTACTCAGTCTTGTATTAGATACCTGGGTTGATAATATATTTAACTTAATGCTACCTTTCTTACACATATTCTATATAACCTATGAGTGCAACCATAGTACCCCAAGTCTACATTGATATGATGGGGGCTATGTGGTACTACAGACTTGGCAGCTGAGTCTATGGAGGCCTGGCTGGGTGCTATAGCAGCTCCATAGTGCTATAGAGTGTGTGGTGAGTGCTATGAGGTGCTTTATAAAAGGCCTTCAGTCTACCGAACTATGAGTGCTATTTCAGCTATGTAGAACTATAAATATCCCTTGAAGTTTCCTGATGGTGTCGATTTCGAGCCTGCAGTATTTATGAATAGTACATCAGGCACCAGGAGAAAACTGCATCAGCAATCCTTTTTTTTTTTTTTTTTTTTTTTTTGAATTCCGCGTGGATTGCACAGAGTGCGTACGTTAAATACAAAGACTCGCTACTGCATACGGTGATACAGGGTCCAACTACTGCTTAGCTAGATAGCCAAGATCATGTGACACAATATGTCATGTGCCCCAGCCGAACGTCCACCCGCCAGTGAACTGCCAAAGTTGTAGGTAAAATGTCGGTCTTCGACCAGGCCCCCTCTATAGGCGATAAGGAGGCACGACGGTCTTCCTAGCGGTCTTGGTAACTGAAAGTTTAGATCCCGGACCCCAACTCCATACTATTCGTCGTCTCCTGTTACGATCCCTTCCATCTAATCATCATCACTGGGACATCTGACTGATGGCATCATTCATAGACACTTCTATTACTTCCACCATCACTCCATCATCATCTGACATGCGCCATACGCCACATCATCAGATGATACATCATGCGCACCTTATCTACTTCTACACCGCATGGTCTCTGTCCTATCTTTGTTATCTCCATTGTTCTTACTCAGCTGCTCAGTCAGCTCGCTTCTTGTATCAGTCATCATTCCCCATATGTCTTACTATACTCATGGACCTAGTCATTAGTGTGTAGTCATTGAACTACTTCACTTGTATATAAATGTAGCTACATACTCCTGTATTCGCTACGTTTAATCGTTTATCAGATTCCCCTCTACTGCCTCCTGACCCAGGAGACTTCAGACCTTGCTAAGTGTCCTTGAGTCTTTACTGTCGACTCATTGACTTGCGTTAGCAGGACGTAACATCTCCGGTGTGGACGCACCGCCAAACGGCGCCTACGGCCATACGACCACAATGTAAGCCTCTCCCAGCAAACGGACACCCACTAGGACATCCATCCGGCCAAACCCCTTTTCAAGGGTGCCGGTGACTTCGTCGGAGAATCGCAGACCCGGCCCAGATGGACCATTGGATCTGGCTCGTAGAGGCGATGTCGGGGGTTCATTCTGCAGCTGACCGTCCAGGCAAGTGATATGCCCATGAGGGGGGTTATCCACGATTTCGGGTCCAGGCCCGGCCTTATCGCACGTCGGCCCTGTAAAGAGCCAACACACTTTCGGGGCATAAAACCCTCCTCTCCCCTTGATTCGTCAATGTATGCCCCGCGCGATAGGGCGAATTGTGAAGTAGATTCGCGCGCAACGTAAAATAGAGCCTAATCCAAGACTCCCAACAGAACATCCTCGTCCCACCTCCGAGCTCTCTCCTCTTTACCTCAGGCCTTTATCGAGAACACACCGGCCATGCCACAAGGGCACTGCATAAAGCACTTCTTGGGCCAAAAGTTGCTAGCCTAACCATCCGCAGAGGATACGGGTTGGTGTGAGTTTGGACGGCAAAAGCCTCCCAGCATCGCATCGTACAGACAGCATCAGCCGAGGTGTTATTATCTTGGGGGTGTGGGTGGGGTATCCGGAATGTGGTGGTGTAAAGTTGTAGAAGGGAAAAAAGATTTCGGAAATACTGTTCGATGCCGCAAACGTTGTTGTGAGCAATCAAGCCCAGCGATGGGTCCGATCTTGCTGATCAACAGTCAGGATGGCCCGGATAAACGAATGGAAGGTCCTTCTTGCACTTGGATGGGACGGATGTGATAGATGGAGCGATAGGAAGGACGACCCCCGCAAGAAAATAAATTCCCACGGTGGCGATGGTGGTGGTTAAAGACCAAGAAGGGATGGCATCAGCAATCCTACCAACGTCTTGGCATCACTTGATCGTCTGAAAATGACTTAATCATCTGACCTTCTGGACATTTTTCACGTTCAAGAGGATTCAAGAGATATGATTAGGAATCCAGACACAATCAGACAGGAATCAGAGTATATGAATAATGTATCTATAGTGGGTTATAACTGTCTATAGCGTCTATACATAATGCTTTGGCATCGCGAGTGCCGAAAGCTGATCAAAGCCTTGCGCGATCGGACAGACGACTCGGGCAGTGACTAGTGACCCAGATCAATAATGTCATTCAAAAAAATCGTGTTCTTATACTATACTGAAGGAAATATCAATAGTATATATAACAACATAATGAGGATGCACAGTGGTAGTAAGCGGGTGGTAAGCGAGCAGTATGTGTGGTGGGTGTGGAACAAGTGCGAAGGTATTGAAATGGAGAGTTGATGGTGCGATAGATAGTTGCGGGTGGGGGTGCTAATGGCGGGCACAAAAACAAGGTGGATATAATAGTATGACAGATGTTGGTTGTGGCCTGCAGTGTTGTGTGGTATGCGATCGCGGGCGGTGGAGCGTCGTAGTAGTGAGCTTGTCGTTCTTGTTGGGGATCGATGGGAAGGGCGTGCCGCGTCAGCCACCGCTCGGAGTTTAAACTGACTTGAAGATTTTTTTTTTTTGGCACGTCATCTGATAACGTTCCTTAACTGAAGCCATCATGATATCGATGGTCTACATTTGTACTCTGCCCCACCCTCCTTGCCCCAAAATCCCTATACGCAGGCTCGTCATGTACCACGAGCCAACGTGGGAAACATAGGTTTTCGTGGCTGCCATACCCACCTGCTAATGTACGACGACCCGGACGATCAGGCCCAGGCCTGCCAACCATCAAACCACCCTCAAGGTATCAGGTGAGCTTAACTTGAAGCTGCCCCTCTCGGTGCGCGCAGCCCTGGTGTTGGAGTAGTTGTCATTTTTCGATGCCTGACGCTGGAAGAGCTAGTAATAGCCACATGGGACCTTCAGATTTTCGTATGTGCTCATCATATCCTAGCAATCTTTGTCTCAATTTTGGCTGTTTTGTAGGTGCCATTCGTCAGTCAGCTAATATAACATAGTCCACAGTCGTCGCGATACTTAGTATATAGGTAATCATGGTGTACAAGTGCGTAACACTGGCATTACTGATGTATCGCACGCGGCGACTCCCACAGGCCCAAGGACAATAGTACATTTGTGTCAGAATTGGGGTGCGTAGTGTGTTTGGTCCGAAGAAATAGGCCGCTTACCCGCATCCCGTCCATTACAGTATCCGCCAAGCGATTGCTAACATGCAGCACCCTTCCATACAGGGTTAGTGGTTACTGCGCTTGGTGCGTCGTCAATGTAAGCGGCGGACATGCCCTCAACAGAAAATATGCAATTTGTGAGTGTTGACAATGGCCCGCGTGCCACGGAGTGACACCAGGAAGGGGGCCGAGTCTATGCCAAACCCACCATTACCGAGCCTCGACGATGGACCAGGATGCGACGCCGATTGTGATAATACCCACCCGTTGCATCTGCAAGATTGTACTGGGTCATCCTGGCGCTCAAACGCATATTGTAAGTTTTTTTCTCGCTCGTACCATTACTACTACGATTACAAGTCTGTACAATAATATATTTGTTTCCTGAAAATTTTCTGGATTCTCGTCTGGGATCGTCTGATTCCAGACAATTCCAGGAATTTGCGTCTGAAATCAGAACCGGGACCTCCTGTTTCCAGGGGCCGGTTCTTAGTGTCTGGAATGTCTGGATTTCCTGTTTCCAGACGTTCCAGACATTTGTATGATTGCTGATGTGACACAAAAGAAAGGGGGAGCAATACAACGGTAATAAAAAACTTGGGGGGTGGGCCACTGCTCTGCATGGCGAGAACGAGTCCTCATTTATTTGCATTTCTCGGAGCCGGCTATAAATGGCCGTTTGCCTCCCTCCCCTCACATTGAAGTAGGTTCATTGATATTGATAATGGTGAATGGCTACGAGCTCTTGCAAGCCCGGAACGATGAGTTCGAGGTTGAAGGAAGAGGGACAAGGAATGAACGGTAAGAAACGAATGGATTTGACGAGACGGCGCGATTACAAACGAGGGTAAGGTAGTTAATATCCAACTCAGAAGGAAACCGTGCGGCATTTATACAAATGTTGCAATCCACGCTTGACTACAATGAGGAGAAACGAGGCTGGCATGGGGCTGAGTGAGGCTGGAATGCCCGTGTCGACACGTCGATGAGCGGAGTCTGGCAGTCGACTAGTGAACTTGGCCAGCTAGTGCGGCACGTTGAGATGCGCTCGGCGGTTCGTGTGGTTGCCGGAGGTCGACGCATTCCTCGCGTGAAGGGGAAACCATCCCTTCAATGGTACCAGCACAAGCTCTTCGAGGCCCTGCACCCTTTGCCCTCTCACGGCTATCGTGTACAATTGCACCAGTGCTCCTCCGCGTGTTTTCTGCTTCACCCCCCTCTCACGTCTCCAGATCAACGCCATAACACTCCCTGACAAGGACGACAGGACGCGCTTTAACTGCAACCCCGAAATCTCCCACGTGCAAAGGTAAGGGCATCTTGAAGGTTGCGTGGGGGTTCCAGAGAATATCAGCACAACACTTTCACTACATCATTCCTACCCGTGTGCGTAAGTACTTATATAAAGTACTGATAGGGAATAAAGTCGGCGCTGACGCACCTACTACCAAATTAGAACAATGCTACATGAGCGGGACAGGAGCGGAGGCAGACGGCTTACCAATATGCAAACGCAGGGTCATCTATGATCTTGCACATGTATCAATGATTCCCGTACTATAGATATCATGTCCAAAAGGTCGCGTTGTGATGCCATAGCGCATATGGCATGCCTCGCACGCAATATACCATGGTTGGTGGGGGGTACATGCAATCAGCGAGGCGCCATGTTGAGCAAGGATGGGGGTCGAGTGACTGAGGCAGCACGGCCATTATCCATCACGGTCATCCCCCTTGCATCGTGGTACCTCACAAGTGGCGCGGTATGCCGTGGAAAATCCCTTGGTCATAGCGTATTGTTACACTAGTGGTCTTGAATTGTCTGTGGGATGGTGGTGCATGACGCGTTCAGGAAGTTGAGGATCTGCAATCAAACCGTGTTAGCTATGAGGGAGGAGAAGAATACGCCCCAAAACAGGCAGAATTGTCGCACCTGGAGTGAGACAATTCTATGTCTCTGTCCTGCTATCATATCATATGCGGGCGGGAGGTCGCGTGTGCATAATGGCTGAGATTGCTGGGGTGAGTGGTGAAATCATTGTCTCCATGTGCGGCTGTGTTGATGGCCTCCCGTGCGGCAGCAGTGTCCTTGTCTGTCGTGGTTGTTGTTGCAGTCAACCCCCAAGGGCTGCGGCTTATCGTTGTCATCAGCTCATCGCGGCGTATCAATATTGACTGTTGTCATGAGCCGCAAGGAGTCATGACTGTTGTCCAGGGACTATGGTGTGTCGTCGTTGTTTCCGAGAGTGATGCGCCCTTGCTGCCCTGACCTCGTTGTTGCCCTCTGAAATCCAGAGCTCATCTTCAGATCGGATCCATAGCTCATTATCTGTTAGACGGATGTTCAAGATGGGAAGAATATGGAAAAAACACAATCAATGATTAAATATTGGCCTCCCCAAGGCCGGACAGACAGACCAGGGTTTCTGAAACCTGGATTCTCTGGCAGAGTCGACGTCGAGGTTCAGTTTGGTTATTGGCGAGGTGTGTTGGCATATTTGTACCGGTTATGGCCAAACCGGGTGCCGACTCAAAAACGGGTCCTTACAACCAAAATTTTTGGCTGAGGGGACAAATTAAAAAGAACGAGTCCTACGTAAACTACGGACTCGTAACAGTGGGAGAGTTTAGGACAAACACAGCTGCGCCGGGCGATCTGAGCTGAGGATCGTATTGGAAGATTCGAGCCCTCAGTTACAGAATCACTGTAACGTCCGAATGGTCCGAACATATTGACTAGACTAAAAAGGATATGGCCATCTACACATACCTTACGTAAATCGTCAGTCAACCGCCCAACAAAAGTAAGTGCTAATATCAAGCCAGACGCCACCAAAGTCAGGTCTCCGCCTCCCAGACTAACATGAAAACATGACAGGGTTGCCGAGATGTCCAACTCAATTGCGCCTATGACACCTAATAGACGTTCATACTGAAGTTGATGTTCGTCTCCCAATTAGCCTGCACCTGGTGGTGGCGATCAAGAAGCACACTTTTCGCACATGAATACGATCCGATATACATGTTAATGGCTTTGTATTTTGAGCCCTCCGCGACCGGGCCAGCTTCGTCTCGCGTCCACCGCGATAACCGACTCTTTCACGGCTGCCCTTCTGAAGTTGACTATGTCCAATGGCAGTGGTCGCCCCTCTCAGAAGCAGGAAGTTGTTTCGAAAACCCTCCCACGAACAATATTGTTGATTCTGGTCATCTTCAGGGAAGGAGTGGCTACAAATCTACTTCCTTCTCATCAACGATCGTCATCGATCACGCGCTTGAGGCTTTGAATGCTAGATAGGATCCAATAAGGCAAAAACTTTCTCAACCACCTGGGAAAGCAGCAGTTGAACCTTGTTAATGCCCAGCATTCATCTTTTACTTTTAACAGGCCGCCCCACGGGAATTAGGATGAGGTGAATGAGGAACTGATGGGCTTCTCAACGTATCGAAAGGTATTTGCAGGTACGATCAAGCTAAAATAAAACTTCAGAAATCATTGTGCCGGACAAATTACGCACATGCATGGCCTGCCCGCAACATCGTAACCGGAACACCTATAACTAACTGATGTTTGCGCAGTTTTAGTATTTGAAAGCGGGTCGCTTAGACGAAAAGCATCGGGTTCTTTGGCTTTGATTGCTTTCTAATTATGATTGGAGATGGTAAGAATACAAATAAAAATAGTCGCTATTGTGATGGGGGCAAAAGCTTCGCCCATACGGCGCTAAGATCCCGACGAAAAAAAAAACCGGCTAATATTTTCTGGATACGCAGACTCCACAGGCAGCATGATATGAGTTACAAGCTGCCGCGCCGGTGAAGATGGATTTGAAGCAAAATATCCTGGATGGCGCTCATAATAACTATGGAATAAATAATAAATGGGGTGAGTGAGGCGTGCAGAAAATAAACCGGGAATCGACTCTGTGAGAGATCCCTGGGTCCCAGCCCTAAACTGAAAAAACGTACACTTAATCTGTTGTGTATCAGCCGTAGATACATAATAGGCATAGATCGGCCGTTCCGCCGCAGCGCGATTAAGCGAGACAAACCGACGGAGGATGTAATCGCGGGCGCTATCATAGTCATTGCCACCTCGGTAGTCGGGGAAGTAGTCGCTCAGAGGTGAGCCCAGCAATTTCTCCGCGAATATGCCGATATTGAGCAGTAGGATCTACAGAAGGAGGCTTAAAGCCCGCAGGATTTAATGAGGGATACACGTACAACTGGAGTCTTGGCTAGCCACCGGGAGTTACATATTGAGTCGAATATAGTCAGCGTAGCTTGCAGATCGTTCTTAAGAGGGACCTTCAGCGCGTCAATAACAAGTAAGATTGACCATATACCTCACTCTTATCTTCACACCACACTTGGTCATAGTCACTTAAATTAGCCAAAAATATAAGTGCATGGACACCCTCAAATAATGTATCCATTTCCTCCAATCACGACTCTGCTGGCCAGGGTCAAAAAATCTGTAAGCAAGTTCGCCAACCTTGAGCGTCGTCTCTCTGATTCCGGCTCTTGTGGTAGTGCTATAGAAAATATCCTGGTCGGAAGGCAAGTATCCTGGAACGGTTATACGGTCGATTGCATCAAGGTAATGGACCGCAGCATCATGAAGCCCGAGTTCCTGCGAGCGGCTAATGACCTCTACAATGGCAGGGTCCTGCCGGAGGTTCTGGATCGCGCGAACTACCTCATAAGAGACTTCGGCTGTTTGCGTAGGGAGGGCTGTAATGGTGGCGCAATAGGCATCATTTTTGGGTGATGTGGAAAGCCCAAGGTCGGGAATGTCGTCGAGGATGGCGCTAGGGGAGATCGTCAACACCGGTGTTCGCACCACTAAGAATTGAGGGCGCTACCGCATGTATCGGATAATATTGGAAAAGATAATCTCTATGTATGACTCTCGTTCCTGGTTGTTGTAGCCGCCGTGGTGCAGGAGTTCCATTTGTGTAATCAAGGCTAACTGGGATATATTGAGATGCGGCCGATTGGGATCTCATGAGACATACTTTTCCAGACTCACCAGCCTCGAAGAGAAGTATCTGGATCTCATTCTTCGCCATTAAAGCGTCCCGCTCTATCTGGGTCTCGATCGCGTCATTACCTGGTGCAGGGAAAAACAAATCAGAAGGATAATTTCCCGCTACCAGAAGTAAACAAAAAATGCACTCACGCGCCCTAGCTTCGTTATCCACACTCCCAGACTGCACACAACCCATTCTGTGAACAGGGCTGGCGTGAGGGGAGGAAGGGATATTAGGTGGGGATGCTGGACATCTCAAGAGAGATAGAAAGGGCGTTGATGTCCATGGGAGATCAAAAGATCATCTGTCAGGATGAATCGGAGCTGACATGGGTTTAATACCCCGGGTTACCGATGAATTGAATCCAAATCAGCGGGTGATGGTGATCACTCCCTGCGGCACTGTCGGGCCAGATGGTATAAATATAACGACTGGGAGCGGTTCGCCTAAAAACGGGAATACTTCGGGCCAAAGGGAGGGAGTAGAAAGTACCAATGGGACACGCCACAATAGAATCAACGAACGGTGTAGACGGGAGCTCCGGGGGGACTGACGGCATGCTAATTGATTCGAACAACCACTGTAATACCCCGGCAAAAAGGCGATATGATGGTTTGCCGTGCGCCGTATCTGCATTCATTACTCAGGATGAGCATCACAGTTGGCGGAAGACAAGACGCACCGAAAGATTTACCACACAAGTTGAGGTAATTTAGCCAAAGTCCCAGGCTGCCTGGAACGAGCAGACTTGAACCAATCCCAGGATTTCCAGACATTGTCTCGATGGGCCTCGAACGGCGGTCGACTTCAAACGATCAAGAAGTCCAAACCCACCCGAGACGCAAGCGCTGAGACGTAATGATAGAGAAAGTCAAGTCATGTGCATGAAAGCGCACGCGCGGACGCGTCAGTCATGTCGACTTCGAAGCCTGCAGCATCATGTTGTGAACAAAAAGTACGTCAGGTACCGGAAGAACACCAACAGTAGAAAAAGGGGAGCTATAGGTTAATAATAAAAGAGTGGGAGAGTCAAGACAAACACAGCTGCGCCGGGTGATCTGAGCTGAGGATCGTGTTGGAAGGATCCGAGCCCTCAGGATCACTGTAACGTCAGCTGAAAGGATATGACCATCTGTGCCTTACGTAAGTCATCAGTCAACCGTCCAACACAAAGTAACATTAAGCCAGACTTTACCAAAGCCAGGTCTCCGTCTCCCAGACTAACGCGATAACATGACAGGGTTGTCGAAACGTCCAACGCAATCGCGCCCATGATACCTGATAGACGTTCATAATGTTCCCCTGCCAATCAGCCTGCGCCTGGTGACCATCAAGAAGCACACTTGTCGCACACGAATACGATCCTGTTGCCCAAGGCGCAGTAAAAAAAAATATTATTATATATGTAACATAGGTGGATGTAGGTTGCGCTTCCGCCCATCGCTCACCGCGCAGCGTGCTAGCCGGTCGTGTCTCCACCGGGAGCATGAATAGGGAGGGGAAATGGTGACTGATATACACGCGTAAGGTTTGTAGTATGTCGGCAAAATGAATGAGTGGTGAAGGAGCGTATGTGACGGCTGTCGCGGGTATGCGCGGCGTTTTCAGGGTGTAAGCGGTGTTACCTGCGTAGCTGTAGAGGGAAAAAAAATGGCGTGGGCTACGTATATCGCAAACAAACACAAAGATGAAAAGAGAAGGCAAATAAGGAAGATAAAAATCGGGAAGCGAGATGTGATATGATGGATATATGAGAGGGAACGACATGAGCAAAAGACTCCAGGGCAAGATAAAACAAAATGAACGAATTACAACAATCCACATTCCCGCAAATGAAGTTGCAGTAAAATATCTTGTATGGCGCTTAACACAACTGTGTGAGAAAGTGATATGATCAGTACTTTATTCGGACGCGGGCAAAATGAAAAGAAGGGAGCTGGTGGGAAAACCCGGACGGCGCAATAAATGATGGAAGTACGTACACTTGATCTGTTGCGTATCCGTCGCACACGTATAATGTGCATAGATTTGCTTTGTTGCTGCACTCTGATTCAGTGAGACGAAGCGGTGGAGGAGGTAGTCGCAGGCATTGTCGTAGTTGTCTCCACCCTGATAATCGGGGAAGTAGTCACCCAGGGGTGAGCGGGGGAGTTTTTCCGCAAATAGATCGATTTTGTTGAGGAACAGAATCTATGGAAACAAAATCAGCATTTCCATGCAGAAAAGGAGCGAAACATACGATGGATGTCTTGACAAACCACCGGGAGTTGCATATTGAATCAAAGAGGGTGAGCGCTTCCTGCATCCGATTCTACGAAGACGAGCGCTTAGCCAATAAACAGCAGATAGGAAGTGCAAACATACCACACTCTCGTCCTCGTACAGCATCTGATCATACTCGCTCAAACTAACCAAAAACACAAGGGCGGTAACGTTCTCAAAACAGTGTATCCACTTCTTCCGCTCACTCCTTTGCCCACCAACATCAAAGAGTTTGTATGTCAGCTCCCCGACCTTGAATGTCGTCTCCGTGATACCAGTAGTCTTGACACGACTGCGGAGGATATCCTGGTCGGAGGGTAGGTAGCCTGGGGCGGCCATGCGGTCCATGGCGTTGAAGTAGTAGACCGCAGAGTCATTAAGTTGGAATTCTCTTGAACGACGAACCGCCTCCTTGACAGCAGGATCACGCCAGAGACTGCGAATGGCATCAACAACATCACGGGGGAGGACATCGGCTTCGATTTGCATGGGGAGAGCCATGATGGTGGCACGGCGGGCATCATTTTGAGGCGTAAGGGAGAGGTCGAGTTGAGGCATAGCTTCAAGAATAGCACTGTCAACATGGTCAATACCCGTTTAGGGGAGAACTAGATGTATATATTACCGCATGGATTGGATTGTGTTGGAGAAGATGATTTCTTTGTAAGAGTCCCGTTCTTGGTCGTTGTAGCCACCATGGTGTATCAGTTTCATTTGTTTCAGGACGGTAGACTGGCAAAAATCAGGAGACCAGATTAGCGGGAACGAAGGCAACGCACTTTTCCAGACTCTCCAGCCCCGAGTAGCAACATCTTAATTTCATTCTTCGCCATCATACGATCCCGCTTCAGCTGACTCTCGATCTCGTCATTGCCTGTACGAGCCCAAAAACATGGGTTGAGTGGTGCACCAAGAGCAGATAATATTATAATACGCACGGGCTTTGGCCTCATCGTCAATACCAGAAGATTGTACGCAACCCATAATGTGGAGAGGGGCTTCACGACAGATACGGCTTTAAACCAAGGATACAGGGGAATATCAAGCAGGGCGCTGCGAAAGATATATGGTTGGGGGGAGGATAGCAGGGGAGGAGGACAGGAGATGGGAGAGGGGGCGAAGAAGAAGGAAAGACAGATGGAGCCGTCGTTGTCTTGAATCCTCAGATTACAAACACAAAAATCGTCTCTCTGTTTGGACCTGTTTGATCCCCGGTTTGTCTGACAGCAGCCGTGAATTTTGGACAGGATGCCACGCACTGATGTGAATCCTTTACCATGACCCCCTTGATCTCCATTCATATCAAGCCCATATACATTCAAGCTAAGTCTGTATGTATGTTCAATAGTTCCAGCCCCCCACCCCTGATACCACTAACCCCTGGCCACCCGCCAAGAACCCCTGTTCCAAACTCGTAAATTAGTTTGGTGATTCTCGATCTGTGACTAAGGGAAGAGGTGGAAATAGAACAAGACAGTTCATTCAACGTTCTGGCATTATTAACTTATTGTATTCGCCCAATTTCCGTGAAACATAGATATGGGGACCCGAAAAGCTTGACAGACTCAGTGCTGTTACCAAAGTACTCGCTTCCACGGTGTCAAAGGCGCCCCGGCGCGGGCAGCCTAACTGCGGACTGATGCCCCATAAATCTATAGCAAGTCATCCCATCAGACCAAGTACATCACTGTTGAATTAGAGCTGAAACGTCACCTGAACTACCGGGAATTACCACAGCATCATTCATCGATGGTTATAAGTGCCACCATCACTGTATCACCACAAAGTGCACCTTCCTCTGCCCAACCACCCAATGTCTGACCGCTACCTGCCGAAATCGCGCCGCAGCTCGCGAGACGATACTCGAACGTCCTCGGAAATTCCATGCTCATAGCACCGGCCTTTTAGTGTGCCTCCCATTAGTAAAAACGCACGCGCGCATCGGACGTATCCAAGTCTGACGGCGGCCGGGAGATGCGCGCCCCCTCCCTTCTCCGGGTAACCGACTTGCACTCTACAGTGTTGGCCCGGGTATCGAACAGAAAATTCTAGGAGATTTTCGCGTCTGTTCTTTGGCAACTGTGATCCGTAAATATTTCGCAACCTGAAAAATATCATACCACGCCTAGGTCCAGAATCCCACCCGCGTAGTCTACAGCGAATATTGCCGCAACATCCGCCCGTTGCCATCTCATGGTTTCGGAGCCCATGCCGTTGGCCCAGCAACCACGCCAGGTAAGCGCACACGGCTATTAGTACCTCACCACTGCACCCGTGATTTGTGAACCACCCACATCCACGCCGTCTATAAATACCGAACCACGCGATGCCACGGTTCTACCACCGTGTTCCTACATGAGCACTTATTATCGGATCACGCCGCATGGAGCCTACATCTCCGTCCACGCAGCCTCCCGCAACGGAACCACCCTACGGTCAGAGCCGTGGTCCATAATTTGGGTGGTATAAGGGGTTCCACTGGAGGCTAGTATAGGGTCAATATGTACATTCGGTCACACTAAAACACGAATCTCCCACATTGCTGGCGACCGTAATATTATGTTTAAATATTTGGGTGGCCCTGTGGGTGGAGAGGAGATGTCTCCAATCGATTACACACCGGTTGTCCCAGAGTTTAAATGTGCTTTCTACGATCATTTAAACAACAAATAACAACTTTAAGTTTAAACCCAGGTAGAAACACAACTCTCACTTGAAATAAAATATTTAGACAATGCCTTGGTTTCAACTTCAAGTGTCAGGAGGGGAGCAATCTGAATTTATTCATAAAGTATAAAATTGATTCTACATTTTGCATCACACATAATGAAATATCCAAGGTGTAATATTCAACTTCCACTTCAAGTTTAATAAAAGGTTTAAATTTTTTTACACTTTAAGTGGAATTCGCATTCAAACATAGTATTATTTCCCCTTTTGGCCTGTTTTTGCCAGTTTGAACGTGAATTCCACTTAAAGTGTAAAAAAAAATTAAACCTTTTATTAAACTTGAAGTGGAAGTTGAATATTACACCTTGAATATTTCATTATGTGTGATGCAAAATGTAGAATCAATTTTATACTTTATGAATAAATTCAGATTGCTCCCCTCCTGACACTTGAAGTTGAAACCAAGGCATTGTCTAAATATTTTATTTCAAGTGAGAGTTGTGTTTCTACCTGGGTTTAAACTTAAAGTTGTTATTTGTTGTTTAAATGATCGTAGAAAGCACATTTAAACTCTGGAGCAACCGGTGTGTTATTGTGCCTGTGAATACACATGGAA
The DNA here is from genome assembly GCA_015501065.1 of Infundibulicybe gibba. NCBI lineage: Eukaryota > Fungi > Basidiomycota > Agaricomycetes > Agaricales > Omphalinaceae > Infundibulicybe > Infundibulicybe gibba. Next base: position 1,701 of record JADNYI010000584.1, on the reverse strand, counting down.
GCCCGGGAGTCAGCCGGGCCGGGAAATCCCACTTCCGCTCTTATGTAATATCAATTTTCACTGTTAGACCCGACATTGAAACACCACTTCTTGGAACGCTCGCGGTTTCACCTCATTGATCCTCGATCGGCCTCATGGTTTTACTATAACGCCCACAATAGGGGGCCGCAGAAATCTGGCTGGTTTCTCTAAACCATGAACAAGACCAAATCCGCAGAAAATCCCCAAACTGGCGCCGGGCGGCGGTACACAACGGGGGATATGTTTGGCCAGAACTTGCTCACCATAGGGACCAGCCCTTCTACTTTGAGGGAATGGGAATTCTTTTCTTAAGTTGGTTCCAGGAGGCCAGAGGCGAATGATATTGCTGGGTGCTGGTCATATATAGCCGGGTAGGTGTTTAACTTCGTGGCTACTTCCTGCTTCCCATCGAACGGGATAGCCTGGCCTCATCAAGTGTACCTTGGATACGTCATTCATCAAGCCATACACTAATATTATGTGCATCGCCTTGATTTTCATGCGTTTAGGTCTTTTAAGGATACCGTGGTGACCAAGTACGGGAGAGTTGATGAAGGTATTCCGTCATTATCATCATAGGGCTATTCACGACTCGTCCCAGCGCACTGCCGGAGCCGGCGGTTGCACACCCTCCCAGTCTTGATGTGTTGAGTCCCACCGTCCACGAAGTCTGATGGGCCTGGTGGTGACATGCGATAATGATGGCATCATATCCATAACAAACGTGCACCTCCCCGACATTCGCCTCGTTTAGTTTGTAGAACTGGCAGCACTGGGTGCCTGTGGGTGGACCCATTGAAGGGGATCGCTCGCTTCACGTATGGTGATGGCCACGTGTCGATTGGTTTATCTCATGCTAAATCGCGAACACTGAATTCCAATATTATCCAGCGCTGTTGACAACTGATTGACGTTGGACGCCAGACATCAAATATTCCGTTTTTTGTTTCGTTAATGGCATTTTCTCTCCCATGTAGCTCTCAGCCATACAGTTGGGCTCTACTTTACTAGTGGCGTTTGATGTCTACGCTTGCTTGTATTCTTGGTTTTAAGTCATCGCGCTAAAGCGGTGATGAGCACATCTCTCACCAAAAGCAGTGCGATTTATCTTTATAATCTAACCCATTCCCACCTACTCGAGCTCATTCACTCGTTCATCTTTCTGTCTTTTCAGCTAGTTATCATAGTAATACATGACAAAGTAAGTCGTGCGTTTGGGCGGCGGCATGTGAACTCACGGTATTTCGTCAGGAATTCCCATTCAGAGGGCCTGAGGCACCAGAAGAGAAGGCGTTTCGAGTTTTCGTGTCTTCATGGGGAAAAAACCCACGATGGCAAGCCAAACGCTCCAGTCGACGATGATGGTCTGATCTGGTGCGTGCCTTACTCGACTCGATTTACTAGAATGCCCATGGTTTACCTTGCCGTTAGCTCTTAGTTAACGTTGGCGGGGCCTATTCAAGTTAATGTGAGTGGGTTCACTGTTGCTTCATGTACTTGATAAACCTAGACATTTAGGTCTAATACTGGATTTCTGATTCAAGCGTGAGATACATAGCAAATGGTCCAAAAGGCGGTGTGCTAATTTTCTGGAAACCAGGCCGCGGTCTCCTTCATTGCGTATTTTGCCTTGGTCTGGTGGATCTGGGCCAGCCAAGTGGCGTACAACACTCGCTTCCG
>JADNYI010000583.1:0-20480 GCA_015501065.1 Infundibulicybe gibba | reverse complement strand
GGGTCGGGCACAGATTTGTCATCCGAATCCGAATCGTGTATAGAAAGGTTGTGTTCCTCCAGGTCAGGACCAGGTTCAGGTTCGCGCGGAGGGAATGAAAAGGCGGCAGAGGTTTCGCGAAGGAATTCGGCGAAGATGCTGGCTCCGTCAGATTTGGATGAAAGGGCCGTAAGAATCGATGGAGGGATGCCTCGGGGGCGAGTATGCAAGGCAAACACACAGAATATGTTCGCGAGTCTCGAATATGTCAAGATCGCACTTGGTGCATATATTTGGTTCATTCTGGAGGAATCAATCCCGGTACTCGCCAATTGGCGCGAGTGGCACGGCTAAAAAGCTTACAAGCATTTGGAGCAAAAGCCCGCCGCCGTGAAAGTGAGTAGCCTAAGGTCAGGAACACAGTTCTTGACACGGAGGGCCAGTGTTTCCCCCGACTGGAGTATGGAGGAGGCCTAGCATAAAGCGACCAGGAATGAACTCGAGGGCCGAGGAGCTAATACGACAGGCCATGACGTATGATATTTCACACAAAGAGGCTGGGTTGTGAGAGATACAGGACGATTTGGCCAGTGTATCGACCGATTCGTCTTCTGGGATGTCAGAGGGTCCGGGACACCATGGGACCGTGATCTTGGACGAAGGCAAAAATGTAAGCAACCCACGATGCGCATGTAGAGGAGAGCTGCATGGGGTATAATGATGTATAGAATATGGATCGAATATGTTCCAGGGGAGTGAATGGCGCGTCCTAAGTGGTATACCTGGCAGAGCCAGACTGTGAAAGATGGGGATCACCAGAAGATGAGCCGCCAGTGAATATAATGAGTGCATCTGGTTCCTCGCGAGAGCCGGCAAAGAAGCGCCTGAGATTAGCCAACCATGCAGGGAATGGGTCGCCATTTTCGGAAGGGCGCGATATGTCAGTGACTATGCGGTCTTCAAAGACATCCAGGAGACGATACCCCGGAGGATAACCCGCCGACGTGAAACAGGAGAATTTCTTGGAATAAAGCGAATGGGAGATGGGACTGGGACTTATGTCAGAGAATAAGCTCTATCATTTTTCTCAGGCCGGCGATGCCCTCATAACCAATTCCGACCGGCCGTTCCGGGGTCGAACCCAAATCATGACAGCACTTTAATCATGCGTCACGTTCAACTTGCTGGGACACTACTGGCGAGAGATCGTCCTGGCTCGTCGTGTGTCGCCTACACGCGGGGGATATAAAGGGAGTGTATTTGTGTGTCGTGTATGTGCTCCGCCCGTCACAAGGGAGAACAACACCTGTTGACGGGCCAACGAAATCCTACTTGAATCCAGTCACCATCCATCATGCATAATGGATGTCATCTCCGTGTTACCGTTGATTTGCGGTTGTACCCCATCGATACCAGGATCGATCATAGCGGTAGAATGGAAGTAAGAATGATAGGTCTCTCCGATCAGTTATAAGGCGGCATAGTTTTCGCCCAAGATAAACCGTTGGTTCCTAGTGCATCTGCAAGCACTGGGATTCTTGGTTATGTTTTGCTCTGCGCTCGTCGTGCTTTCCACAGCCTCATTACTTGCACTCGTATCTGCTCAAAAAGTCCTATGCGAGCCAGGATGCCTCGAGGTTGCTGCATCCGCAGCTCATTGTCCTACGTCTGCCTCCTTGCAAACCCCATTACACCCTATAATTGATATTGGAATTACAGTGACGATCTGTCGTGTCTCTGCTCATCTGACACTTACCTGAGAAACTCCAAAGCGTGTGTCGCTTTCTGTCCAATTGGTGCTGAACAGGCTGACGCGTCGAGGTTTTTCCAAACACAATGTGGTGGGTGTTTCACACTGCACAACTTGTTTCGACTTGAATAATATATGAACCAGTTGCATCCACGACAATGAACAAACCTAGCTCCACTGCCCCTCCGTCTCACAGTCAGTGTCCCCCTCTTCGACCGGCTAAGTCTATTTTATCACGGTCGTGCAGTTACAGGATCCCTGCCCGGACCAGCTCTCTCATCTCCTAGTATTCTGTCGGCGGCTATAAGGGTTGCTGCTTTCCAAGAGTTCTTGTTAACATTGATAGTGTTTATTGCAATTCCAGTAACCTGTGATATATTGTTGGCTGGGCGTTGAATTTTGTGGTATGCCACGTAGAGTATAACGGTGATAAAAAATCAAATTGGTTGCAAGAGAGAACCTCCAAAACTCCCACATCATTGACTGAGTTTGAATTACATGATCGGCAAGCGACGTTCAACAATCTTTGGCAGACCAAAACTCAGCGGGTCGTCGTCGTCGTCCAACATGTCTAGCTTCGACAAGGTGGTCAAGCTGGCCTGCAAACCAAAGGCTGCTCCTCCCAAAGCAAAAGTAGCCATTCAATTTCATCGAAAATTGGTGCTGAACTTCACAACCAGTACCTCGATCCTATAATTGCAGCGACTTGGTCAGAGGACGGCGCTGTTCATGATGTTTGCAAGGCTCTGTCGCCTCGTTTTCGCGAACCGAATGCGGTGGTAAGGTGTTTACTCCTCCCCGGACTCCCGCTAATTAGAGGTGTCCAGGTCGTATTCAAGGCATTGATTGTTCTACATACGATGATACGTAACGGCGCAACGGACAACGTATTATCGTATTTATCATCCTCTGAAGTGCTACGGTTGCAAAATGTATCTGCTAGTAATTGGGAAGGTTCGTGCTCTAGCAACACACTTGGATCGTGTTTCCCATGAATGACTCTTAGGATATGCTGCTCCTGAAAACCTACAAAACTATGCAATTATTTGGACTCGCGGATTCGGGCGTATCGAGACTTGAAACATGATGCTGTTCGTGTCCAAGCGGAATCTAACCGCGATATGCGAAACTCTTTGTCCATTGAGGAAGACGGCTATCGCTCCCGGAGTTTGGCTGGCAAACCTGCACCCTCGACTAATCCAACTCGAAGCAAGACTATTTCTGGGAGAAAGCTAAGGGTAATGACGGTGGAGAAGGGCTTTACTTCGAGAGACGAAAGCAGTTCACCGGATGATAGACACACTCGTCGAATGTCGGGTGAGTCCGCGCCCTTCCGCCGATCAGGAAGGTATTGGATTCTAACCGATATTTGCATCAACCAGTTTTATCTCGATGACCTTGAAGATGAATTGACCATTTCGGCCCTCCGAATGCTTGTCAAGGACCTCCTGATTCTGTTCCAAGCTGGCAATGAAGGTGTCATCAATGTTTTGGGTAATTACCTCTTTCCCTGATCTATACATTCATGTCTAAACAAATGTAGAACATTATTTTGAAATGTCACATGTTGATGCTCAACAAGCTCTCAATATCTATCAGCGGTTCTGCAAACAAACCGAACGTGTTGTTGAGTATCTCGGGGTAGCGAGGAAGCTTCAAAACTTGTTAAATGTTCCAATTCCCCACCTAAGACATGTACGTTTGGAATTTATAATCTCGCAATCTCAAATGACGGATTATTGCTCAAAGGCTCCTGTATCCCTCGCTGGCGCCTTACAAGAATATCTCGATGACCCTAACTTTGAACAAAATCGACGTGACTACAGGTCAAATAAAGATAGCAAGAAATCAGGGTCCAGTTCCAAATCAAAGAAAGGTAGTCGCGATGCGTCTTCTATTCTATAGGCTAGATGTATCTAAAGTCCTTCCTTCTAGCGGATGCAACTAAATCTCCCCCTCCCCCTCTCCCCACATCCTCGACCACAGCAACGACGTCCACAACGATGCCCACAGCTACCGTTCCAACGGATGCAAAGGGTAAAGCACCCGGGAAAGTTGAGACTGATTTCTTTTCCGCACTCGAAGAGACTACGCCGAACCCGCCGAATAATCAAGGTGTGAAGTACGTATCACCTCATCCCCTGAAACGCATCAATTTGTTAATACTTGTTCAGTTCCGGTTCGGCCTTTTCTCAGCAATCTCCCGCGCCCAATCCCTTCGTTCAAATGCAAATGGCCACGGGTCAGCCATTTATGCAGCAGCAGCAGCAGTCACAATTCGCCCAAATGGCACAGCAAGCCGGTTTTTTGCAGCCTCAGCAGACAGCATTCGGACAATTTACATCTAATCCATTTGGGCTCCAGCCCCAAGCTCCACAAGCCACCGGCCACCCATCTTTCTCATCTTTTCTACCTACACAACCAACTGGCTTTCCACAGTCCCAGCCACAGACCCAGCAACCTCAGCAACAAACGGGGTTCCCCCAGACACAGCAGCAGCCAAGCTTCCTCCGGCCACAAGCGACCGGCTCAAACCCATTCCGTCAGAGCATGCTATTCCCGCAGTCAACAGGAGCGGCAATGTTTGGCAACAATGGGTTTGGTGGGCAGGGAACGCCAAACAACTTTTTGGCCCCGCAGGGACAAGCATTTGGCTCTGCGGGACAATCTCCAGCTCCGATGTCGGCTATCTCGCCATCGTTTATGTCGCCTGCGGCACCGTCGGGCTCCAGCATGGCCTCAAACTTGCCAGCACGTCCCGCGTCGACTCCACTCACTTCTATTCCATCGGCATCAACTAACATGTCTCCACCACCAGCTCAGCCAGTGAAAACACACCAGACGGGAACCAGAAATCCATTTGGCCCTATCATCACCCCTCCACCCCCGGTTCCTCGGCAACTGACCCTGATGGAACTCTACATGAACGGTGGTACGACCAATTCCACCCATGGGGGTCAACAAAACCAGGGACAAGGCCAGCCCCAGCCCCAGCAGACCAGCCTACCCCAGCAACCCCAACAAGTGGCCCCTAAAAGCCAAGGTGCCTTTTCATTCGAATCTGGTGCCTTAGCTCCCGGAGGGACGGATATATCCAGTGTTGCGTCGTCTTTCGCCTTCTCCAAATCGAACGATAACAAGGCGACCATGCCGGGATCTTCGACAATGAACGGGCTTGACCTACAACATACCGCCACCACTGCTACTGGATCCATGTTTTCTGATTCCATCTTCTCTTCGATGTCGTCTCAGCCCACAGGAGCAACTAACATTACCGCCTCGCCTCCAATAGGAGGCTCAACCGCTCTTAAACCCCAAATGACAGGATTTGGGGGCATCAAACCATTCAAGCCCTCGTCTTCGTTTGGTGCTTCATTAATGGAATCACTACCCCCTTTACCCAACTCTTCCCCAGCTACCCCCAGTGCTACCAATGGCAGCGCCTCTATCAATGCGGCATCTACAGGCTCACAACCAAACAGTGGGTTTGGTGCTTTCGGCTCACAGAATATGGCGGCTTCAAATAACTTTAGTGGTACCGGGTCGTCTGTGGGAGTAGGTTTACGACCTCAAATGACCGGAGGCGCAGCGAATCCTTTCCGCGCCTCTTCGGCTGGAACCCCTGCTTTCCCCGGAAACCTCTCATTTCCTCCGTCAGGCACACAGCCATCATTTAGCAGTTTTGGGGGTGGGCCAACCATGACAAACCAACGGACCGGTGCAAACCTTTTCGGAACTGGACAGCCCTTCTCTTCGAATTTTGCATCCAACCAGCAACAGCAGCAACCCCCAGGTAGTGCCTCCCTTATTTAAACACGCACATTCATTTGGTTTCTATCCGGAATCTCACGCTTTTTCCACGCTCCTTTTCTCTTCACTCTTAATATCCCCCTGCCCATTTGCACGCCGGAAAATTGGGACATTGTTTCGTGCCATGTAGTACTTGATTTAGCAAGTTAGTATCAATAGTCATTCGCGTGCGATAATCAAGCCTGGTTCCCTTTGTGCAATCAGCGTTCGATGTTCAACGTTCATTGTCATTATTGAGCGACATGCGTATAAAGTTCAAGTGTTCGCGCGTGTGGCTTTCTTGCTTGTTTACCTCCACCTCCACGAATTGTATCACACTCAACTCATGACATCCACAAAAGATACGATGGAGTGAGTTCCATTCTACTTGGGTTGTATATGGCCACATACGAGAAATACGATTAGCACGAAAGACACGAATGCCGCGACCGCAACCACGACTACAGTTGAAGAGGCAGTAGAACAAGCAAAGCGCGCTTTCGCACTCAAAAAATATGAGAGTTCCGTGGAACATTACGCGACTGCCCTTGAGCTCCTGTACGTCGCGTCCATCAGCACACCCTGATTCCATCATTATTTGACGCGTCCTTGAACATCCAGGACGGAAAAAGCAGGCGAGGATGCCCCGGAGACCGCTGATTTATACTTTTCGTACGGGAAGGCACTATTAGAGAATGCCATCGCCCAGACTTCGGTATTGGGGAAAGACCAGCCGGAAGAGGCCGTGGAGGTGGAGGAAAGCAAAGGTATGGGATGTTAGGATGGCCTTTCGCATTGATTTGGCAACATTCTCCAGCATCCGGTTCAGGACCTTTGAAAAACGGCCCACTTCTATCCTTCTCAGGAGATGCGGAAGAAGAAGCAGGAGATGATGATCCAGCTGTCGATATATTCGCTCAGGCACAAAAGGCTGAGGAAGATGATGAAGAAGAGGACGAAGAGGAAGACGGCGAGCCTGAAGATGACTTCAACGCTGCTTGGGAGGTGCTGGACCTCGCTCGCGCGATTTACGAGAAACAAAAGGAGGCGGATGACGACGAGGAAGTGCGGCTGAAACTGGCCGATACTTACATTGCGCTCGGGGATGTCTCGCTGGAAACGGGCAAGCTCTGCCAGTTCGCTCTGTTTTTCACACACTCACCCCCGCCGATAGAGAAATTTGAACAAGCTATTACTGATTATGAAACCGCCCTCGCACTCAAAATTGATCTATTGCCATTGTCCTCTAGACATATCGCAGAAGCAGAGTATAAACTCAGCATAGCGCTTGACTTAACATCTGGCCGTCTATCAGACGCTATTGTACATGCTGAGTTGGCCCTCAAAAGTGTTGAAACTCGGCTAGCGGAGCTGCGAGAGGGACCATCAGCTCAACCACCACCCCCACCGAAGGACGATCCGAAGGGAAAGGGCAAGTCGACCACTCGTCGCCTTGTTAGAGATGACCTAGTACAAAATATGACTAGTGCTCAGATCGAGAGCGAGATCAAGGAGCTGGCTGGTCTGAAGGATGACCTCGCCCTGAAGGCATGTCCACATAATGTTGTTGGCTCCAGAGAACTCATGCTGGTATCACAGGTGGAGGAACTGAAAACCAGTCCAAATCACACCACTACTGCCACAGCCCCAGCACTAGCTGCAGAGGCTTTGGATAAGGAACTTAATGTCGCATCATCTACTGCATCAGTCCCCGTAACGGTAGTCAACGATTTGACTTCCATTGTTGTGAAGAAGAAGAAAAAGGTTCCCCAGGAATCTGCGACAGTTAAACGCAAGGCCGATGCAGATGTGGAAGCAGAATCATCACCCACAGAGAAAAAAGCCCGACTCGACACTGATGTCGCGGATCCATAGCTGATCGCATCGTGCTCGTTACCATCACATTAAAACGGTACGGTAGTCGCTGCAATAGGATTATGTTTATACTGCTTTTTGCCCACGCCGAACTCCCCAACAATATGGCCCTGCTTCCCTTTGCTCCTCATCATGTATTTGTAGGTCACTAGACCTTCCAGCCCCACGGGCCCACGCGCGTGTATTCTACCTGTGCTGATACCCACCTCCGTTCCAAATCCGTATCTGAAACCATCTGCAAACCGCGTGCTAGCGTTCACAAATGTACCGGCAGAGTCGACACCCCTGCAAAATGCAGATATCGCAGCATCAGATTCAGTAACGATGCAATCTGTGTGATGCGACGAATGTGAATTGATGAACTGGATGGCTGACTGGAGTGAAGGGACAGAGGTTACTGAAATGGTTAAAGATAAATGCTCAGTTGAAAATGATGCATCGTCTGAAGGCCGGACATGGCTCTGAAGGTTGTTGGGCGGAGGGGAAATGCTGCCTAATGCTGCAAGGGTCCGTGGATCGCATTGAAGTTTCACATCAGCAGCTAGGAGAGCCTTTGCCACTGATGGCCATACGTTGTTCAAGAGTGATTCGTGAATAATAAGAGTCTCCACGGCATTGCATGCGGAGGGATAATCCGTCTGCAAGTGATAGGTCAGAACTACACGTCCATAAATATCATATCCACCAACCTTTGAATCAATTACAATTCGAACGGCTTTCTCTAGATCCGCAGTTTCGTCAAGATATATAGTGCATAAGCCATCCGCGTGGCCCATAACAGGGATTCGAGTGTTGTTTTGGATGTTTCGAACAAGGCTGTTGCTGCCGCGAGGGATGACAAGGTCGATATACTGATCCAACCCAAGTAGAGATGATACTTCTGCCCTCGTTTGGATTGTCTGGACGTATGCTTCAGGCAATGAGGTACGTGCCAGCCCCGCTGATATTGCTTTGGAAAGTAATTGAGTGGTGTTATTTGATTCTTTCCCGCCTTTTAGGATAGCAGCATTCCCTAGGTAGATTTTGAATGACTTTATGTGGATATTGCATAACTTGAGGCGCACCAGATTTTATAGCCAAGGCCGCGATGTTCACAACGACTTCTGGCCGAGCCTCAAAGATGACCAGCAAGACACCAATGGGACACGAAACGCGGTATAATTCCAATTCATCATCGAGCTCGGAGGCATATGTGACGTTTCCTGTTGGGTCGGGTAGCGCTGCGACATCTACTATACCTTGCAGCATCGAATCCCATTTATCGCCCTTGCCCAAATCAAGACGCTTTAGCAGTGAATCAGACATGCGGCCTGCATCCACCTCGATTTGCGCGGCCTGGAAAGGAGTGATAGGTTTATTAACATAAAGAGCTCTACCTATATACCTGGATGTCTTTCTTGTTGGCGTCCAGGATCTGCTCTTTCTGGGAACTGAGCTCGGTTTTGATGGCATGGAGAGCCGCGGTCCTCTCGGTGGAGGGGATGAGTTGGGCTTGCTCAAATGCAATTTTGGCTGTCTTTGCAATGTCAGACGCCATATGAGTAGTGGTTGAACTATTCAAAGGAAAGAGCCTAGATATGGTATAGATTTCGGGATTGACTTGGAATTAAGGGTAGATAAGATAAGCTATGGATCAGATGGCACACGATGAGATTCCGATCCTAACAATACTAAATAAATTGTGTCGGAGCTTTAACCAAGCTTCATCTTCATTTGGTCGCTGGTCGGTACTTGCGGCATCGTTGGTGTCCGTCTCACTTCAACAAATCGATTATTCATACGGGAGCACAATACGATGAGCATCTGGGTATGCTTGTTTAAAAATTCGCGGTGAAATATTCTAACCAGCATGGGATTAAAGACAGAACACCGAAATCCAGAGGGCCGTACTTATTGGTTCAATACGGGCACACGAGAAAGTGTTTGGGAGAAGCCTGATGGTGCGTGTGTCCAGATACAAAAGATGATATGCCTGGAAGTTTACATATTCTAGACCTAAAGACTCCGTTTGAGGTAGGGCCACCGTGTTTTTAGGGTCCTCTGTTCTGACCTTCGTATGCCTTCAGCGTGCCCTAAATCAAACAAAATGGAAAGAATACTTTTCCGGTGGCAGGAAATATTACTATAACGTCGGCCACATTTTACCATCACTCATACATGTATCCGACTCACGCCACATCTAGACTGAGACGAAAGAGTCCAAGTGGGACATGCCAGATGAGTTAATTCTCGTTCTTGAAAAAGTTGAGAAGGAGGGAACGGCACCAGCGGCTACGTAGGTCCCCAGGGCAATTTTCTGCTGACAGCTCATGACTTATCTTCCTCAACTTAGACCAGCCCAGATCACAGCTCCAGGGCTCACACCCGTCGGCGGGAGCATGCAAGGTGCACTCGTCCCTTTGGGCGGCGCTAATACATCCTTATCCGCTTCCTCCCAGCCCCAATCGAACGGGATTGATCTGTCTGTTGGCGCGCACACCGGTGGTCTTCCCTTGGCTCCTACCAGTATCTTGCCAGCACGGCCAAATCTCCCAGACGACCCCGTGATCCCACATAACGGCTTTTTGACGGTAGAGGAGGGCGAGAAAGCGTTTATGCATTTGCTAAGGAAGGCTGGAGTGGATGCCAACTGGACTTGGGATCAGACTATGCGGGCGATTATTACTGACCCGCTGTACAAAGCGCTGAACACACTGGCTGAAAAGAAAGCTGCCTGGGAGAAGGTGCGTCTGAGGCGTTTATTTTATTTTGAACCCACTCACAATTTTTTTCTTTTTCTAGTTCACCACAAACCTCAAGGTCAAGGAACAAGAAGAACGCGAGGCACGGCTATCAAAGCTACGTCCCGCCCTTAGGAATATGTTGCGAGGCAATCCCAACGTCTTCCATTACACGACTTTCCCAACTGCGAACAAGTTATTTTCCCAGCATCCCATTTGGCAACAGGCCAGAATTGAAGCAGAGCGTAAATTGATTTTTGAGGAGTATGTGGCGGAATTAAAACAACGTGAAGTTGTGAGTCTCATTCTCGACCTGTTGCAGGAATATGTGTTAATCTGGATTACAGCAAGAGACTCGTGCAGCCCGTGCGCGCGCCACCTCCAAGATCGTGGCGCTTTTCAAGCAGCTTAATGTTGACGTGGTAACCCGCTGGCGCACCGCCCACAACCTTGTTTTAGAATCAGATGAATGGAATGCGGACTCTGAACTGCAAAAGCTGCCCACTCTCGATATTCTGCTTGCATTTGAAGATTATAGTCGTGTGCGCGAGCGTGAATATGAGGAGCAGATGCGCCGGGCCCAGGTCGAAAAGACGCGGAAAGAGCGAAAAGCACGCGAGGCTTTCAAGGCAAGTATTCACTATCTCTTATAAGATTCCCATATTTAAATATACACTAGGAACTCCTCCAAGACCTGGTGGATGTTGGGAAAATCAAAGCGCGCACCAAATGGAAGGAAATTTACCCTTCATTCAGCACCAACGAGCGGTATTTGAACATGCTCGGTAATCCCGGTTCAAACCCTCTTGAATTATTTTGGGACACCGTGGATGTACTTGACCAACAGCTGGACGCGAAGATTGCCGTGGTCGAGGGGGCAATCCGACGCAGAAATGACGCCACCGCAGGGCCGCCCGTGGGACCCAACGATCAGCCCTCTGATGACACGCCAGGATTCGCGGTAAGCCCCGACACAACGGAGGCTGAGTTTAGGGCCATTGTCCAGGAATATGCAGATGATGATGTCCGTGCGTTGAGTAAAGCGGACTTGTCGACCGTTTTCACGACGGTGAGAACAGTCCCTCGACCCCTTCAGAATAAATCTAATCCGTAAATAGCTCCGCGAAGTTGCATTGAAAAAACAGGCAGACGAAAAGCGTAGAGCCGAGCGCAAGCAAAGACATTTGCAGGACGACCTAAGATATGCACTGAAGAAGCTCCCAGAGCCTCTGGATCTCTCAATAACTTATGAAGCGGTGAGACATTGTATTGTATCGATTATTCGATTCGATGGTTAATTTTCATCTAGGCTATACCGCTTATCGAAGATCTACCTGAGTATAAAGCACTTGAAGATGATGAGGGGAGACGCGCAGCATTTGCTAAATTCGTTAAACGACAGAAAGTGCGTTTTCCGCTGGCATTTTGCGTTTGTGTTAATAATTTCTTACAGGAACGTCTTCGGGATGTGGGGTCGGAGGACGGCGGATCCACCACTGATAGAAAACGCAAAGAGCCGCCACGAGATCATAAAGAAGATCGTGATCGGGACCGGACACTCGAGCGTGAAAAGGAGAAGGAAAAAGAGAAAGAGAGAGAGAAAGACAAGGAAAAAGAGAAGGAGAGGGACAAAGAGAGGGACAAGGAAAGAGAGAAAGACTATCCCCGCGAGCGGGAGCGCGACAAGGAGCGCGACCGCAGTGAAAAGGCGCGCGGGGAGGAACGGGAGGGCCACCGTGACCGCGACCGGGAGCGTGGCAAAGAGCACGAACGAGAAAACCGCAGCTCGCGACACCACCACCGGTTCGACGACTACGAGACCCACGGACGGCGATCTTCGCGGGACTATGGGCGCGAGCGGGACCGTGATCGTGATCGTGACCGCGAAAGGGAGAGGGATAAGGACGATACCAAGGACCGGGATGGGTACCGCTCATCGAAGCATGCGCACCACCGGGACGATGATCGACGTCGGGATCGAGATAGGAAGGGCCCACGGTCGGATTACGATGCCACTGCTCCGGGGCCAGCTGTGAAAGAAAGGGAGCGAAGTACGTCTGTGTTCAAGGAAGAGCATCCGCGGGAGAAGCGGGAGGCATATGAGGACCGGATTCCTGATGAGCGGGTTGAAAAGGTTTGGCTGTTCCCTAGCTCTCTCTGATATTCGTGTAGACTCATCGTGTGCCTCTTTTTAGCGGCCGCGGATCGAGCGAAGTGAAGAAGCTATGGATGTTGATAAAAAGCCTGGCCCCTCTTCCACTCGCGACGAGACACCCGAGGAAGGTGAGATCTGATGTGCTTGTGTATTGGGGTTTGCCGTGGTTTGCTGTATTATATATTCTTGTTCCAATGCAATCCGTTCCATTGCATTACAAGCGATCGTGTCACCACCAGGAAAAACCCATATTTTCGGTTATGTAGATAAATCCAAAATAATGCCTATATAATTGGGTCATATTACACATAATTACTCCAATTTAGAATTGGTTATTATTTATCATTCAGCACGTCAATTAACTATGTGCATTTTACCTCCAGCACCGTTGGCGCACTGCACTCTGTTGCAGCCCAAATTAGTAGCGCGTCGACGCGCTGACATCCGGAAGGCTTCAATTCCGGGGGCGTGATGGGCAAGGCAGGCCCCAGAATGGGTTCTATAGTGTTCTGCGGTGCGGCATGGTGCGAGTACCGCCGAATTGTCGTCCCGCGCACGCGAACGGCACGCCCTGCAAGCTTCTGGAGTGGGCAGCGCACGGGTCAGTGTCCTGTAGGTTACGGTATCACTAACCCGCTGCTTACCAGGCCAATTTCTTTCCGGGTGGTATTGAACACTCCCTCACTGCAACCTGTGTCATCCCGGGGTGGGACAATGCCATCGTTTCGCCTGGAGGCCGGCGAGGATAGCGGTGCGCAGTCGGGTGCGCTGGAACTAGTCCCCAGAGTGGCGAACGGGCCAGGTGGAGTACCTGGAACGTTCATTGATGTAGGCGCTGTGGGCGGAGATCAGCTGTGTGAAGTGTTGGGGTGGGATACGATGTGCTCACCTGGAGATGCGGTGATGGATTTCGTTGTCACTGCCGGGCGCAGTGTGGGATAGGGGTACGAGCGAGAAGGGGTGCTAGCAGAAACGAGCACGGGCAAGTCGGGATGTGGCATGTTAAGGAGGCGGACCGCGGTGAGCATAATGGAGATGGACATACCAACCGACATCAGCGTGCACGGTCGGTGCACCGTGCGCGTGTAATGTCGCAGAGACTAATTTCAGTGGATGAAAGTGCTGATATTAGTCCCAAGAAAATATGTTGATATGCTTTAATATACCCAGCCTGAGTGTGTCAGCTCGACATTGATAACAGTGACCCCTATATGAACGATTGCTCGTTCGTTTGCACTATGTATACTACCAGAATCCAGAATCCTCATACCATTAAATCACCATTTTTTTACGTATGTTTCCCTTATTGTTACGTGCCATTTTAATCTAATCTCGAGACGCCATTCAGCCAAATCATGATCCTCGGCTATAAATTTATGAAAGGCTACCACATCGATGACGAAAAAGCATGTAAGCTTGCAAAATCGAGCCCACTCCCGAAGGACGAATGAAAATGGTCAGGGTCGTCTCCCGCATGATTGACCGAGATGAGTACACAACCACCGCAGTCGGGCATCTGGCCGATGACCCACAGGGGGAATGCTACTTCATCTTCGCATTGGATTTTGGAGACGACTATGATGAATTGGCAAAAAGGGAACTCAATGTCACTGGAAAGGACACTTTATTGCGGGCGGCGGAATTTGTTTTGAGTGGACCATCTGTCTATGTCTATATAAACTGATTACCTTGCAACCAATCGTAAATTACTAGACTATTTTCCCCACAAGCAAATGAGAGCTCCCCATCCCCTGGAACCCTCGTCCAGGCGGCTGCTCAGTTGCATTCAAATCCCCATTTAAGCAGTTGGACTCCCATGCTGGACGCGATGACAGTGGGCACCCCTGAATACTGGCGTATAGTTGACGCCGCTTTTAGCCCCTCTGTTGACGGGCCGGGCTATGTGTTATGAAGTTGAAGGGGTATGAATTGCAAGAGTGTCGATAAAAATAGGTCGGAAATATTGCACGGAAACATAAAGTAGCGCAGCGATTGTCCAAATGATTGTGCTCAGATCGGTCGACACGAATTCAAGCTATTCCTCGTGGTTCGCTAGCAACCCTGATTTGAGGGCTTCGCCACTTGGTCCGCCTCACAATTCATCTACGCAACTAAAATTATTATCTCACCAAAGTAGCAACTCACCACTGCTAAATTCTAATTATTATGGCACATGCGCACAACAAAACATGATAGGCAAAAGAAAAGAGGCATAAAAAAGGTATTTTATTTTTTTACGACAACCGAAGGCTATCGCATGATCTAGTAATAAGCACAGCAGCACTCACAGTACACTGGAGCACGCCCTGGCCCAGCACACTAGCACCACAGCCCCTACACATCATCCACATTACACCCAGATACAGATCTATGAGGTGAACGATGCGACGTGCTCCTCAACAACCTTCTTGATCTTGGCCTCCATCTCGGAAGTGACATTGCCAGCAGAGATCTCCTTGAGGAGCTCGCCCTGTGAGGCAGCGAGGTGCTCACGGAATTCAGCTTCCCATTTGGTGATCTGGTCAACGGGGATGGAGTCGAGCTTGGTGGAGGAATTAGTTGCTGGTTCTAGTGTACAGGGAAGGGGGAA
The DNA here is from genome assembly GCA_015501065.1 of Infundibulicybe gibba. Lineage (NCBI taxonomy): Eukaryota > Fungi > Basidiomycota > Agaricomycetes > Agaricales > Omphalinaceae > Infundibulicybe > Infundibulicybe gibba. The sequence goes on along the minus strand of JADNYI010000583.1, from coordinate 5,622 downwards.
CTTACAAGACCGTGGACACCGGCGTAGATGATAGGAACTTGGACTTCAGTTGCCATGGGCTGGTATTGTCCTTGCTCTGTGGAAAACATATTAGCCGTATGTTCGGGTAAATTCGGAACCATACATACTGAGGAGTTCAGTCAAGCGAGCACCACGAGACAAGAGGAAGCGGGTCGAGGCATCGAGGTCGGAACCGAACTGAGCGAAGGCGGCGACTTCACGGTATTGGGCGAGGTACAATTTGAGGGAACCGGCGAACTTCTTCATGATCTTGCTGTATATTCACGTGATTAGCCACGTTGACTTCGGGTAGAAAAAAAATTGAACAAACGTCTGGGCAGCCGAACCGACACGAGATACAGAGAGACCGACGTTGATAGCAGGGCGGACACCGCGGAAGAACAGTTCAGCCTCCAAGAAGATTTGACCGTCGGTGATAGAGATGACATTGGTGGGGATATAGGCAGACACATCACCACCTTGGGTTTCAATGATGGGGAGGGCAGTGAGGGATCCTCCACCGAATTTCTCGCTCATCTTGGCAGCACGCTCGAGGAGACGAGAGTGGAGGTAGAAGACATCACCAGGGTAGGCCTCACGACCAGGGGGACGACGAAGAAGGAGGGACATTTGACGGTAGGCGACGGCCTGTTTAGAAAGATCGTCATAGACAATAAGGGCTTGGGAGAATGTCAACTTCATAACATTATTAAGGTTATTCAACTTACCATGTTTGCCGTTATCACGGAACCATTCACCCATGGCACAGCCAGAGAAGGGAGCGAGATATTGGAGAGGGGCGGCCTCAGATGCGGTAGCAGCGACGATAATGGTGTATTTCATGGCATCGTTTTCCTCGAGGGTCTTGACAAGCTGGGCAACGGTGGAACGCTTCTGACCAATGGCAACATAGACACAGTACAATTTCTTGTCCTCGTCTTGACCGTCATTCCACCTCTTCTGGTTAAGAATGGTATCGATAGCGACGGCAGTTTTACCAGTTTGACGATCACCGATGATAAGTTCACGCTGTCCACGACCAATAGGCACCATGGCGTCAATGGGTTTGAGACCGGTCATCATGGGCTGGTTGACGGAACGACGGGGGAGAATACCGGGGGCCTTGAGGGAGGCACGGCGACGCTCGGCAGCCTGGATAGGACCCTTGCCATCAATGGGGTCACCGAGCGCGTCAACAACACGCCCGAGGAGGCCAGGACCGACGGGAACATCCACAATTTGACCAGTACGTTTGACGGTGTCGCCTTCCTTGATGAGACGATCGTTACCGAAGATGGAAACACCAACATTGTCGGCCTCCAAGTTAAGACACATGCCACGAACACCGGAAGAGAATTCCACCATCTCTTCGGCTAGAGAATGAGGTAAAAATATGAGAAAATCCCTGGAGGAGGATAGGGCAAAACCGGCAGACCTTGCACGTTTCGGAGACCCCAGACACGACCAATACCGTCACCGACGCCTAGAAGAAACTAAGCTATGTATATCTCCATATGTAAAAAAAGACTCACTCAGAACACGACCGGTTTCCTCGACATTGCCCCCAACGGCAGTACCAGATATACGAGACTCAAGGATGGAAGAGACCTCGGAAGCGGCTGGAAAAAGGATGGAACGAATTCTCAGTTTACTGCATAAGATGTGGAGGCATTAACTGACCAGGCTTCGCAGTAGCATATGAGCGGGAGACTGCGGGCTAAAAGCAACCCGAGAATTGAGCAGCTGCAGGAAAAGAACTGGAAGGAATAAACCTTTGTGGAGGCAGCGAGGGCGCGTGCGCGGGCTGCGTTTCTAATGGCGATGCGGTGCATTGTTGGAGGAGGAGGTGGTGGAAAATGGGAAAATGGTAGTGAGCAGGGAAGTTTTCGGTTTCAAAGTCATGCAAACCTCGGCGTTAGTCGGAACATTCAGGCGCCGCCTAAACAACACAAGCAAACAACCGCAATCCAAAACTTGTGAGCGTGTAATTTACTACGCCCATGGCTGCCCTTTTTCGTTGCAGTAAGTGTCTGTATAGACAAAGTTATTGTTCTAATATCAAATATAGTTCGCAACACACCCTTCCGGGCACTACATACCCAGGCTGTCCCCGATTCAACGACTTCTGCACTTGAACTTATTCGCTCGCAGCCTTCTCAATATGTTGTAGCATCATTTGCAGGCAGAAAATATCTCCTCGCGCCTCGCGACCTCCTCACCGTACCGCGCCTCCGCGACGTGAAGGTCGGGGATGTCCTGGAACTCGACGAAATACACGAGCTTGGCTCGCGCGAGTATACCCTCCGCGGCAATCCCGTATTCCCGCATCAAAAGTCAAGGTAGACGCGACTGTCGTCGAGCATACCAAGGGAAACATGGAGTTTATCTTCAAAAAGAAGCGCAGAAAGGGGTACCAGAAAACTATCAAGCACAAGCAGCCGTACACTCGTCTGCGAATAGGCAGCATCGAGATTCCCATAGCACAGTCATAGCAAATATACCTCTTTTCCACTGCTATTCATAACGAAGCCACAGTAGAAATCGTCCTGGGATTGTGAAATTCAAATTTATGAGCCTATGATTGTCATGGACGCGCATGGTATCGCTCAATAAGTCATTAAAAAGATGTTCGCGGGGATACCATGCGTGTACTTGGAACTAATGCAGTGTCATTCTACTCCCTCCGCCAGAAGTATCTCAACGACGAAAAATAGCACATGTTGGGCGGCCCGGGCCCCGAATGACTCTTTTACTTGGCCGTGTTCCTTCTAGAGGCTGTTGAAATTGTTGGTACACTGGCCATAACAATCCCTTTGAGACTTTCATGACCTGGCAACCCGCCCAACCACACTTCAAAACCCAAGTCGGACTTATCTTCATCCATTATAATCGGTTCGAAACACAGGCTCAAAACCATCCAGTAATGCCTTATTACGACACACACGAGGATGTTTTCCTCTCCCCATCTGGCCCTCGTCGCGGAAATCTCCACCGTCGTCACGGCAAAGCAGCAACCTGAACAACCGCAAATCCAGTGCCTCTCTCCGCGCACCGTCCCCTAGTGCTATGGCCGATGATTCAGCAAATGGGCGTCATTCCCTGGCGCATGAACTAGCGGTGGCCTTGATGCCCGAGCCCAGCGTCGGCTCACGGTTGCTCGCAGAGGAGTTTGGCATCGAGTATGACGAAGGGGCAGAGGGCATAGATGAGGTCCACATAGGTGCCACGACCTCACGCCGGAGATACACATAGAGGAGGCGCCCTCGTTCGCGGACAACAGGGGAATAGATCCTCCCCCAATTCGATACAGATGAATCGGACGATGCGTCCTTTCACTCTAGACTGACGTTTAATGACCCAGCTTTCGACGACCCCACCTTCGCCAGCCCGACATCGTCTTCGCGCCGGCGCAAACAGAAAATCACACCACATCGAAACCCAAAGTACCAGAAAAGGACCCTATGGAACTCCTCGCGCGTGATCTCGAGTCTACGGACACATTCCTCTCGCATCTGCGCCGTCTCGACTCGAGCGATCCCACTTCATCTGCGCCCCAGCAGCCTGCATTGGAGCGTCTTGCATCCGACGTGATTCGACGCATGAACGATACCGTACGAGATAGAGAAGTACAGGTGCGAGAGCTGCTCGAGTACGAGCGCGAGTTCCGGCGCATCGCTGGTGAGGTTGGCGGCAGCGATGTCCTCAGCCGGCTGGACGAGCTGGAGACCGACGATGGTGACGTGCCCGAGCAGCGTCCCGCCGAGCCCTTGTCGTCATTATCCAAAGCACCCGAACCGCGCAACCTGGTGCACATTGCGGAGGAGGCGGACTGGGAAACCGACCCTGATCAGGATCGGCTATATGGACGCGGCGACGGCTCTGATGACGACGATGACCCATTTTCGGCGGAGCCATCGCCAACAAAGGACAACTTCCCCCAGCACCGCCCATATCTGGGCCACCAACTCCTGCGTCCACACTCCCCCATCTAGCGCACTTGCGCACCTTTACTACATCGCTAGTTTCATCATTGGGGACAATCTCGGAACAGGCACAGGTAAATGGTGCGGCAACAGCAGAGGCAGGACGGAGAATCCGGGCTCTGAAGAACAAGATGGGGGGATGGCGTGTTGAGTGGGAAAGCGCGGAGCAGCAGGGTACGGGTGGAATCTTGGGAGGCAGGCGGGGACGGTGATAGCACGCCTGGAACCCCTGGGCGGGTGGCGAGGCGAGTTGATGGGAGAAGAGTGGTGGAAGAGCATCTGAAGGCGTTTGAGGGGGCGTTGAAGGATGCAGCGGTTAAGACTCAGGCGATCATGGCGGCGTGACCATTACTTTAATCTCTATACCCCTTTCGATGGAATATAGATCAGATCATCTACTTTTACTTTCCTAAATTTACTATACAGAATTCATATTGTACTTATCATCTGGCCGCATCCCAAATTCAATTCATCAGGAGGGACATTCTATATTCTTCGTCTATTTGATACAGTTTTGCTTCATACAGTTCTACCCATTGTACGTGAACCTGGCTTCGCGTTTCAGCACTCTGCACAATATTAGCCATAACGTACGCACCAATTCGTCCTTGCTTCCACCGCCTCCCTCCTCACCGCCCTCTTGGGATCGTCCAGTGCCTCCGCCAACGCACGTATCACCCCCGCCTTTTGCGGATGCAGCTTATCGTACCGCACGATGCTGGGGAGTACAGCAAGATACCGTAGGGCTGCTACCCGCACGCGCTACAGGCACACGTTAGTGCGCTCTAGTACGAGTGCAGACCAAGACACACCATCGTGGGCATTTCGCGGGCAGTGCAGTTGCGCAGCATACACGCAATGAGCGCGGGAGCGTGCTCTGAGATGGGGTTCGCATCTGCAGATGCGCCTTGCGCGGCGGCGAATAGAGTATCAATAACGTCCGCACGAATGGATGGGTCTGGGAGGTCGAGGCCCCGCAGGAGGAGCGGGACGAGCTGGGAGTCAGTTAGTATCTGTACCCACAAATCGAAAGTGGGTTGTTACTGATGCCATTTGCGGCTCGTAGGTAGCCTTTGGGGAGGATTTGATCAGCGAGGCCATAGCAACGAGGTGGGCGGTTTGAGTGAGGGGATCTGTGCGAGTTAGAAGGCGGGAGTGGATAGATTAGAATAACCAACCGCTTGAATCCTTCGCACCCGCGATGACCCTAGGAAGTATGGCGTTTGAGAATTTCTGAGCATGCAGGATCTACCCCAAAATCGATACCTAGCTTGACTCTAGGGAAAACGGCCCACCTTGACGACCGTATGATGCTTTTTCGTCAGTACATCATCCTGCGCACCAATATAACCGATTGCTCGTGCCGCATCCCAGTTGATACTTGAATCCCCAAACACATCGAACAGGCGGTCCACAAACTGCATTGCAAGTGGATGCGAGCGTATGACTAGCGCCCTGGATATCTGATTGTAAAGGACAATGAGCAGTCGTTCGATGGTGTGAAGAAGGCTGACCCATGTCCAGGCTTTCATAGCCTCCTTCCGCTGGTCTACTGGCCGAGATGGATCCCCAACCTCGTGAGGCCAAAAGCGCGCCAATTTGTCCTCCAAGAAATCTGGGACGTCTGGATCACGAGGGG
>JADNYI010000582.1:0-20548 GCA_015501065.1 Infundibulicybe gibba | reverse complement strand
GAAGCAGGTGCTTCTTCAGCAAACACTCCCAAAAGGAGTGACGAAACATATTTCTTCAGTCCCTGTTCCATGCAAGAACAGGACCTAGCGCTCGAAGTGGGTGCCGAGTCGGAGTGGGGAATCCGGAGAATGGAGAATCTCTAGGGAGATGACATGAATGGTAAAACTATGCCCGAAATCGACATTCGCTGCGCTCACCCGACACTTAGGTATAATGGTGGACGGGCGTAGGATTTCGTAGGACATGGTGTATTGAACCAAGAAAGCACCGGTAATTCGGATCTGAGCCAAGGTGAGTAACACCATTCAGTACCACATATGACCCGTAGGTACCCACCCGTGGGTTATTGGTGGAGCTAGGTCTGAGGTTGCGTAAATTGTTTGGTCAGGATCTGCAATTCATGGCCGACAGTGTATTAGTTACAGGGTTGTAAGATAATTCTGCAGTGTTTAAGGCAACGAGCGACAACTTTTTTCAAAAAAAAATACATTCCCGAACACACCAATCAAGCCTAGACGATAAAATATAACAGAAGAAATTCGAAAGTGAGGCGGTAATAGTATAGAGGCGCATCATAGTGCAAAGCAGGATTTCCTAGGTGATGTGGTCGGCATTGTAAATGTAACTGACAAAGAGGTTAGTGTCCCAGTGCGGCTACGCTTTAGAGGCGAGGCGTACTGGTGTGCATGAGGTGACCTCAAGCAACGACGCAATAACCACCGACGCCGGAGCCGCCGTCCTCTTCGTCCGAGGGAGCGAAGCAATGTCCTCAACGGAGGCAGTGGTGAGTATAAAAGAATCCATGATGTAGATAGGTGAAGATGGATCAAGAGTGAGGATGAATTCAGGCTTCAATGTGAGGTTGTGCCCTGAGGTGGGTTTTATACATACAGCCCAACGTATATTTCATTCAGTGCATTAGAGGACAGGGTAGTGTCACGTACTTAATAGTACCGCTATCGCTTTGCCTATTTCTAGCGGTAGCGGTATCACTTGTGATGCACCACCCTAGGAAGGAACGATTAGACTTGAGTGCCTTTACATCTCGCGCCTTCAAGTTTCCTTCAACAGACACATATATAGTCCCCTTGGCTGCTATTTTGGAATGACAGTATCCGCACTAGCGTCAAACCCCTCCCCTCCCCCATTCCTGCACATACTTAGTTGGGATGGAGAATAGCTGGAAGGGAGCTGATCCTTGCCCTTCGGTGAAGAGCATAGTGTGTTGGCTGTCCAATAGGGCATGGCCGAACTTTCTAGATCACTCCGGGCATTGCGCGTGTTTCAAGAGGGTGCAGCTGTTGGAGAAAAATGAAAATGATGAGTAAATGACCTACACTCTTCTGTGAGAGGAGCATAAAGGGAAGTGGGTGTTTCCTCAGCAAACACTTTCGAAAGAAGTGATGAAGCATGTTTCTCCAGTCCCCGTTTCATGCAGAAACAGGACCTCGTGCTCGAAGTGGGTGCCAAGAATGGGGAATCCGGAGAATGGGAAATCCGATCTGGAGAAGATAGCATGAAACTATACCCGAATCAACATTTGCTGCACTCACCTGACACTGGTACCTGGTGGACGGGCGGCAAGAAACGCATGTGAACCAAGAGGGTACTTGTAATTCGGATCCAAGTCATGGTGAGTAATACTCTTCAGCGCTACGTGCGACCCGTAGGCACTCACCGTGGGCTATTGGTGGAACTAGTTCTGAGGTCGCGTAAATTGTTTGGTCAGGAGTCAGGATCTATGATACAGGCCAATAATAAGCCTGCGCACCAAAGCACATGAATTTAAGTAGCATTTGCAGGTGGCGGCTGAACGGTGAAGAGATTATCGTTGCTCCTCGGCCACTGTATTGTCTGCTCTATTCCTTCCCCGCTTCCCCCGTCCCTATTGGAATACCCCCGAGGCTCCCTCTCCATAAATTCGCATCCCACATTGACTCGCTTCCCATGCAACATACACGAAGCACATTATTACGATGAACGCAGTGCCAATCTCCGTAAGGAAAGTATGTCCAGGGTCGCCTAGGGGTATGTGCACGACCAATGGATTGTCGGGCGATTGAGGAGTGGCGGGCAACTGGGAGCAAGGGTGGGCCCCCTAGAAGTATTGAGATGGCTTTTAATTTGCCGCGATTCAATCCAGCTTCGGCGGTTGACTATCTGAGGCGGGAAGAATGACGACAACCACTCCGCGGGCAACTAAATTTGAAAGTACCGCGGCAGGCCGCAACAGTAGAGTCAGTAAGCACCCCAATCGATGCATCACGTGATCATACCACTGACCACGTCGTGCCGAGTCACAGTGGACGGATACCAATCCTACCTTGTGCGATGCGTCGCTGGCGTGCGCGCCTCTGAGGCCTTGCGAGGCTCGCCATTCCAGTGGGTTGAAGAAATAGGACATCTCATGACCCACGGGGGTGCTCCAATGTAACCTCCTGGTAACCCACATTTCCTCGAGAACGCTCATATCATGAACGAGCACCGCCATACCAAGAATGTATAGAAACATCGATTATTATTCCTCGTGTCATTTGTTAGGACTAGGAAATCAGCCTGGAATATCGCGGCTACAGGTCTCCCCAGATCGCGGGTCTCCCAATATTTGAAGAAATGCATTTCGTGATAGAGCGCGCAAACTCGTCTGGGCTCATGAACGCCGGGCGGGTAAAACCAGGTAAATGTGACGTGTGCAGAACTGCAGCCATCGTCGTGAAGTGTGGTATTGCCGCAGAAATGGCGGGTGGAACTACGAACGTACTAGTATATCATGGAATTGATCCAAATCAGGCCTCGAGGGGCATACACTCCCGCAAACCTACTTAATTTCTAGTTGATATCACCCAATTAAGCGTGATTTCGTCATGACCATAGTGGATGGGCTCGGAAAATATCCTTTGACCCTGATGGTATCAGGTTAACTCGCCCTGCAATCGGGAGCCGGCAGCTTCTTGAGAAACAAATGTATTCCCAGCCTGGGCCCAGACGAGAAAGTACAAAGAAGAAATTCGAAAGTGACGCGGTAGTAATATACAGGCGCATTACAACACAAAAGCGGGATTTCCTAGGTTGGCGTCGTGAATAGAGCTACATAAAAGGGTCAGTAATACGTCAATACGTTGGGAAAAAGACATACGGCTAGTTTGCATGGCTAGGGGATCGCGCGAGGTGGCCTCAAGCGACGACACAGTATACAGTGGAGCCGGAGCCACCACCATCTTCGTTCGAGGGGACGGAGGCAACATCCTCAACGGAGGCGGTGGTGAGTGTGAAGGAATCCATGGTGTAGACAGGTGAGGATGAGTTGAGAGTCTGAGGGCAAATTCAAGCTTCAATGTGAGGCTGCAGGATTAGCCTGCCCGCAGTAGGTTTATACATCCAGCCTGACGTGCATTCCAATTGCGCTGGGGGATAAGGTGGAGCCGCGGATTCTAGTGGCACCAGAATGTTTCGCCTACCTGGGACATTACTCATGGTGGCGCCGTCATGGACAAGGAACAATTAGACTTGGATGCCTTGACATCTCACGCCTCTCCCTTGAACAGACATATATATAGTCTCCTTGGCTGCTATTTCGGAAGGATAGCATCAGCACTGGCGTCGAATTCATTGGACCACCTCCCCAATCCTTACACAGTTGGGATAGATAGCAGCGGGAGGGCAACCTGCCCTTCAACCTTGCCCTTCAGCGTAGAACACGGTGTCTCGGCCATCCGATGGGGCGTGGTCGAGCATTCTCGGAGAATTGCGCTTCACATCTAGCTCACTACGCTGCATGTAGAACTGTTTCAAGGGCGGAACCAACACTGCAGGTTACCTCAGGCACCAGGCGGAGTCAATAATGGGTGCACCGGTTTAAAAAAATGAATATGATGAGTAACTGATCTGCGCCTGCTCTCTTGAGAGGCGCGTAAAGGGAAGCGGGTGCTTCCTCAGCAAATACCCCCAAAAGAAGCGACGAAAGATGTTCGTTCCATTCCCGTTTCCTGTGGAAACAGGACGTGGCGCTCTGAATGAGTGCGAAGAGTGGGGGATCTAATTTGGGGGGTGACGCCCCAAACTTATATTAGCTGTATTCATTCAACGCTCGCTAGCGTTATAGTGGACAGGCAGCGGTGTGTTGAATCAAGTGGACGCTTGTGGTTCGGATCCAGGCCAAGGTGGATATTACTCGTCGGCGCCTACATGTGATGGATACCCACCCGTGGTGGAGGCTGAGGAAATTGTTTGGTCAGGACCCGCAACGGATGGCCGACAATAGGCGCGCGAGCCCGGGTGGCACCGGCGGTGGCAGAATGGTGAAGATTTCGTTCGTCACTCTTCAGCCACCACACTGTTCGCTTCATTCCGCCCTGGCCTTCCCCGCCTTCATCATCGCCATTGAAGTGCCCTCCAAGGCCCCATCGGCTCTCCCCCATATAACATACACAACGCGCAATGATACGATGAATGCAGTGCCCATCTCCACGAGGAGAGTATTTGCGGAGTCGCCCAGGGCTATGTGCACAACCAGAGGATTATAGGGCGACTGCGGGGGTTGAAATATGGCAGGCAAAGAATCGAGGATAGACCCTGTAGAAGTATCACGATGGCGTTCGATTTCCCGCGGGATTTCATCCAACCTCTCCAATTGACTGTCTGAGGCAAGAGGAATGACAGTAAGCACTCCGCAAGCAATCGAATTGGAACTCACCACGGGTTGAAGAAATGGGACATCCCATGAAACCACGGGGGTGCTCTAACGTCACCTCCTGATATCCCACGTTTCCCCCGGGCTCCTCGCACGAACGACGATCACTATATCGGGAGTGTATGGGTATGCCAATCGTTATTTCTCGTGTCCTGTTGTCCGTGTCTTGGAGGCTTATCAGGACTAGGGAATTCGCCTGGGATACCGCGGCGACCGGCCTCTCCAGATCGCGTGTCCCCCGATATTCGAGGGAATATCTTTCATGATAGAATGCGAGTTCGGACCGGTTTATGAATGTCGTTGGTGGCAGAATTAGGTGAATGTGGCGGGTGCAGTCATTATGAGGATCCGTGAGCTGTGGTATTATCACATAGATAGTGCGATGGAACCTCGACGAGGTGAGGGTGGTACAGAGTATATTATTTTGGCTCGTCGCCGTGTCAGCGGAGTCGACTCCGGACCTGCAAGCAGCCACAGAGGCTTCTATGGGAAATATCAGCAAGGAAACATGTCAAATATGATTATGAAAACACCAAAAAAAATACTTGAAGTGTTTATCTCAGTAGCACCTTAGGAAACACCAATCATCAGCCAACCGCATCACAAAAAGTGAGTGGTACTATATTTAGTGTTTTTATAAGAAATACTTCCTAGGAAAATACTAATGAGGAATTACCAAAAGTGCTTCCCTACTAGTATTTCCCACAGAAACACTCGCGGCTGCCTGCATAGCGTAGTGGTTGAAGTCGAATCCTCCAAATGCTGAATTCAAGGCCATTGCCAATCACAGGCAAATATGCCACGTTGTGTGGTCTTGTTAGAAATCGATGGCCTAACAACCCGGGTGGGTCCGCTTGAACAATTTGTCTGCAACACACCTTCTCCGCTCCTCTTGCTGCTCAAATAATGGCCTCCGCATCTCTCCTCCGTAGCTCCGTCCTCCGTTCATCGCCCATCCGGCTCTCGGGACCAGCTCGCCCCCGCTTTTCTTCTTCCTCCTCATCCCGAACCAAAAGGCCCAGCAGGCCCAGGACACCGCCGCCCGTCTCTGGGCACAGCTCCAGACTCTCCTCGCTCCTGTCGGTCAGCGTGCAGGGCAGATGCTTGGATGTTTGTCTTCTTCTGATGCTTTACGGGATATGGTGATATTGATATGGCTTTCACATAGCATACCGGCAGCCGTTGTTATACAACCTTGCTGTCGCGCGTGAGGTATTGAAACACATCTACGTTGCCGAGGGCCTGCGCCCCCCGACACTGGCCGCAGTGCGCGCCGCATACGAAACCATGTGGACGCGTGGGAGCAGTCCAGCGTATTGGCGTGGGGCGCTAGGGAATGGTGAAGCAGCACGAGTGGGGGTGTACGCTGTAGAGGCATACGGGATTTTCAAGGTATGTTTTATTTTGTTGTGATATTTGGGATTGGGACGCAGCTCTATCATTTTTTTTTGCCCTGAGAATGGATGGGAAAACGAGGTTACTGACCCGATGACCTTCCACAGATCGGAGAAATCATAGGACGGAGGAGCTTGATCGGCTACGACCTCGAATAGACGTGTAGACACAACCAAAACCAAAACCCGACATAATATTACCCGCTGGGTGTCTCACCTTATCATACCACCTTGCCTCCCTATATACATGGCGTAGCCGTTCTTTGATCACCATACACTTGCATTGTGGCTGCGGCAGCGACGTGCTACTTGACTGATATCAAGAAAACATGCGTTTCTTCGATAAAAGAAAATGCCATAAAGTCAAAGTCATTATCCCCTTCACCGTGGGATATGGACGAAAAAACCACATTGAATTCAATTTTTTCTCGCAGTATATGCTGACAGCAGTCATTTGCATAATATCCCAGACACGCCGGCTTACTCAACTAAAACTCCTCAAACGAAGTCGCGCAATTGCGGCATACTGATTTATCGTCATAGCATACTATAAGCCCGTCAGTTGCACCTGCTTGGCCCACTGGAAATACTCAGCGTTACTCATTCCCCCGTTTAGGCTCTATCTAATTCACATGTCAACGAACTGTCCAAAATGAGGTCTGGCCTAGAATCAGACCGATAACATTATCCAGCCTAATCTCAAGTGTGTGATCAAAACTTAAAAATACAATCGCTGACTCTAGTGATGCTTAGGAAAACCTCCGAAGCATTATGTTCAAGCCGGGATATTACCCAAAACATCTCCTTATCTGTTGAAATTTCAATCATGACGTGGGCGGTCGCTGGCTGGGTTATGGATATTTACGGAATTAGCCCCAAAGAGGAAAAAACCGTCGAAGGCGGGATTCAAACCAGCCCAACCAACGCCCACACCTGAAAGCTGTGTTATTCTCGCAAGATCCTCCGCCCCCAACCATGTTACAGCCAGAACCACATCCTCCAGCGCTTGCACGTTCAGCACAGGATGGGAAGACAAATATTGCCGAGGGCTATCATCGGCCTGATCTCTCCTTACGCCCGGTGGCGCCACCGTGTGATGATAACTCACCCCAACGGTACTTAGTCAAATCCGAACCTCCCACCGTTGCCTATTCATCCCGCCCGGACGAAATATCGCGTGGCAGGGTGCTTACTTAAGGACCCCTCCCCATCATTCTCAGGCCACTGAAACAGTGTAAGCGGATAAGCAGATATCGGCTCCCCAGCTTATAATTTCTGTGTGAAGAACTTGGGCGGACAGGGTTATTATTGGCTGATTCCACCTCACGACCTAGCTTTCTTAACGTCAAACGGAACGGCGGAAGCGTACGCCGTATTGTGGGATGCATAAGAGTTAGGGAAGGAATACTTGGACAGAGACCAAACTCTATGGAAATCTGTGCTGCCAAATTGTGAGGAAATACCACCGAATCGCACCATCCGCGTCCCACTTAGTGACTTAACAACATATATACCAGGTCGCGAATAGCCTGGTTCTTCTTCGACAGCCGTCAAGGGGGTCTTGAATCTCAACACAACATGGGTGCCCCACGGAGTTCGGATTCGGGAGCTAACAGTCGATCGGTACCATGTAAAAATACTTTCGTCCAATCTGGCGGGGGTGGGCAAAATGATGACGAGTGGGTCCGAGTGATCGTGATGCCGTTTGGGTTGGTTATGTAAACTATGTTTGAATTTGCTGAATGTCGTGCATTTCCAGCTCGAGTCACCGTCCAGTGTCCACCGCTCTGGTTGAAAATGACGATGATCGGCTCAAGATAGCCGTTCGAGTCCCTTGGCAAGCTTTCACATTCATTATGTTCCTGGATTAGGCACTCGAGGCCCGACATCCCGCTCGAAGTTGTTGAACACTCGGATCCAACTTTCGGGAAGTCCGAAGGAGTGGGTTCAAACTTCCCAACAAATTGGTTCTTTATCTCATCGAGATTCATGATCTAGTTTTATCCCCTTTATATTATGGAGGAATTCAGATACTTAGATACCCAAACACCTCGGTCCATAACTTATTGATACATCCAGTTCAATAATTGGACGGCACGCTCGAGTTTTCCCATCATTCCTCCAGGGGTATGCTCGAACACAAACTATCGGGTATGCACAAGTGGGCCTATCATGCAAGATTCCTTCACATGTGGTCCAAACCATGGGGTCACTGCCATCGCGGTAAGATATGTCAATAATAACTCCCGCAGTTTGCTTATCGCTCACCCCTAACTACCATGTTGGATTTATTGATTCAACCAAAAAGCTACTACCACAAAGCCATTACCTTTGGCCTTACCCCAAACCCCAAATTGGAATGCAAGAAGAGTTAGCGCCTCTATCGGTCTGCTCGATAGCCAGGACCCTGGAACATCCAATATCGAGATATTCCACACGGCCCTAGACTGTCAGCTCGGTATCAATGCCGAATGATTTGCGCTTGTCATCCAGTTGTCATTGTGTCAGGTTTGGCGCGCGCACCATGCAGATCCATTGTGATGTTTGTCAGTCCGACCAGAGACACGCATTTCAGTGCGACATCAACTCCGTCTCCATGTTTGAACGTAGTCTTCGCACGCACTCCACAACGGGACCAGGTCCTTCTGGGGTTAGCCAAATGCGATGCGATGACAGCTATTGTCATGAATAGGTTCTTCTATTTCATAGTCATGGTCCCAAAATAGTTCTCGATCTTCACCCTACCCACTCCGCCCCGCTTGGGTGATGGCGACGAAAGCTTGGACGATATATGGTACATGGCCCTTCCAATCATATAATTCATCTTGGCTTTACTCAAAGCAAATTCTAGCTGCGGTATAATGCTGGGTCTAGCGGGTCTCGTTTATCCCTCTTCTGCTGGAATTTTTAGCTTCAGTCCTGGGCTCGGTCTCCAGGTACAGAGGAACCCCGGGGGCTAGTAGTGGATCTGTCGCCAGGAAGAGTCAATTTCTTTGATATGAAACCAGATTTTTTTAGCCGCGACTTTTCTTTAGATCTACGTCGCACTATCAATCCCGGGATAGTTGAAACATCTAGCGCCGAGAGGAGATATTGGTAATTCTTGTCATGTCCACTCGGAGGGCAATTTGGCTACGCGATGACTTATATGATAATTCAGTGTGCTAGGATATAAAGAGGAGACTGCCTCGTTTCAAACTTCAGTATCCAACCCAATGTCTCGTACCCACAATCTTCTTGCTCTGGGTCTTTCCCTGGCGGTCGCCACCCCCGCGATCTCCTCTATTCTTCCAAGAGCTCAACCAACTATTCAAGATTGGGATGCCCTGAACGCGACTGTAGGCGGGCGGTTGGCAGTTGGTGTACCCTGGTCGCAAGCCTGTTTCACCTCTTTCAACGGCAAAGCCATTCGTCCCAACACGGCGCAATGTACATTCGTCGAGCAAAACACGATGAACAGTCACAGTACGATATTCCATTTTTGAATACGATGTGATTATGTATCACTGATGGTGCGCGTAGTGAATCGCTCCCAGGTCTTCGGAACGTATATGGGGGTCCGTATATTTGTCCAAACGATCCGCGCAGAAGCCCTTACATCTATATTTCAGACCCAATGGGAGACGTGCATGTCAAATGGCGACGAGTGTGAATTAAATTGGCAAGACCCCACTGACCCGTCAGCGTTCGAGCCACCCGCAACATGCAAACAGGGAAGCATTCCCAGCTACTACGTGAGTTCTCGGAGACTCGTATTTTTAATATGCATTCAAGGCCGTTTCAGATTGATGTAACAGGCCCGAACGACGCGGTCGCTGCGTTCAACTTCACAAAGAAGACGGGCTTCCCCCTCGTCATCAAGAATACAGGGGTAGGGATTTACCTAGCTTCCCAACTTCTCAGATCTCACTGTGATCCAGCATGATCTCCCAGGGCGTAGCTCGGCTCCCAATTCATTCGCGCTCTGGGTACGTATCCCCAATTAGTTGCAGCTTCGCCGCTTACTAATGAGATGTTTCATAGACGCACAACATGAAATCTGTATGTAGCGATCCACCAGGTGACCTGTATATAATTCTGAACCCACATTCCGAAGCTTTCCCATAAAGCCAACTTCGTCGCCGAGAAATGCTCCCCGAACACAGCCACCCCCGATGCCGTTACTTTTGGTGTGCGTGTGCATGAGATTCCACCCTTCTCGTCAATTACTGATCTTCCTATTCTCCCCAGGCTGGGAACCAATGGGGCGAAATTTATCAATTTGCTGATGATAATGGTCTGATGATTGCTGGTGGTTCTGATGAATCTGTTGGTGCAGCAGGAGGTTGGGTTCAAGTGAGCCGGAGTACTCATTTCACTGGCGGTGACAACTAATCGCTAATATTTAGGGCGGTGGCCACTCTCCCTTGAGCGGAACGCTCGGTATGGGCGTCGATCAAGTTGTAGGTGGCCCGACCACCTCAGTCCTCCCCTTGATAACACAATTCTTTAGCTTCAATACAAGATTGTAACCCCCGATGGACAATTCCGTACGGTGAACGCTTGCCAAAACCAAGACCTCTTCTTTGCCCTTCGGGGTGGTGGCGGAGGAACGTTTGGTGTTGTCTTTGAAGTCACCTTCCGTGCCGCTCGCCGTCTTTCCCTCAGGGTGTGAGTATTCATTATATTTCGATTTGCCGGTTTAAAATAACTCCGCTTTCAGCGCGAACATCAATTGGAATGTCAGCGACGAGAATTACGCAGCCGTGATGAAAGTGTTTGTGGATAATGCTACGAACTTTGTCAACCAAGGTTGGGGAGGCTACCTCACTGTGAGTAACACATACCTTTATAAAAACGAATCCCTGATTGTATCTCAGCCATCTATCGGGAACCTCGTTCTCCTCACGGTGAAATTGAATGCGACCGAAGCACAAAAGTCGATGAAAGCTCTCATTGATCTTACCTCAACCATGGGCCGAGTCTCGAACGTAACAGAGATTGACTCTTATAACCATTGGTTCCAACAGTACGTTCAAGGAACTGCCGGCCTCCAGGACGTGAGTCAAGCACTCATATTTCTATCATGCGAGATCTAAATTTTCATCTAGTCTATTGGGCTCCCTACAGCAATTACTTCCCGCTTGATTCCCCAACAGAATCATGCTACCCCCGAAGGCCGTGCAGCACTGGTGAACGCGACGATGGAATCCAATAAACTTTCGTCCTTCACCCAGATCCACATCACTACTCCATTCATCTTCCCAAACGCAAGCGTGGGGACTAGTGTAACGCCTGCCTGGACGAAGTCGTTGTACCAGGTATGTCTATTGACCTATCTGTCATGCATCACCTCACGCACAGGGTCAGGTCATTTTCATCAACACTTGGGAATATAATGCCACACTCTCGACAAGGCAAGATGCTTATGCCAAAGCCGGCGCGGCTGCAGATCTCTTCCGCAAAATTACCCCTGGGTCCGGAGCGTATCAGGTCAGCATTTGCCTCTAGCCTTTTGGGGATTGAGCTAACAGCACACTAGAACGAGGCAGACATCCACGAACCAGATTATCAGAGTATGTTACCCATCTGCCACGACATCCTGATAGCTGATGGTCTTTCCAGATTCCTTCTGGGGATCAAACTATGCTCGGCTTGCGACGATCAAACAGAAATAGTGCGCAAACCCTTCTCCCTTCATAGTTTTTGAATGTACTTAACCTCTCTCCAGTGACCCTAACCACCTTTTGGATTGTTGGCACTGTGGTATGTTGATTGCCTTAGGATTCCTGTGGGTTGAAACTGACATGTATACCAGTCGGCTGGCAAGGCCCCTCATCGCCACGCTTCTCTTGCTACATCTAATTGCTAATGTGTTTCCATCCGCTTTAAATCCTTAATTTCCGTAGACTCGTTGCTCTTACCCGCAGCATAATATAGTGCCCTATATCACTATTACGATTTTAGTTCGCGGCTATACTACCTAGACTAGAGCGTGTCTTGATTTTGTTTAAATTTTATTCCGTGATCCTTCAACTCGACGGGGGCTGGAGCCCCGCTAAGCATGCATCACCAATATCAACTGAAACGATGACTAACTAAACATCAACATCCACCCATCTGAGGTGTCCAAGATTTCAAGTCAACTTAGAGCTGCAGTGGGGATCTCTGTCGAGTGATGCAATCCAGAATATTTCTGCTCGTGGAACCAATGAAGGCTGAGACAAAAGTGGTAGATCAACGAAGAGACAAACTAAATTCCCTTGCATCGATCTCCAGCTGCTCGTCCCTTCCGAACTGCACCATCGAGTTGGTGGCCCGCCAAAACCATCATCCACCCTTATCTCCGGCCCGCCGAAAGTGTGTGTTTGGGCCCGTTCTAAAGTATCCTGTCTGGAAGCTTCTCGGGTCTTGACCGGAGAATTTGTTTTGAGGAGCTCCTTGATTAGAATCTCCTCCGCGATATAGGTTGGTATCGCAGACCCGAAGAAGTTAAGTGGTGTGTCAATATTTGGTGCCGAAGCCAATGCAGTCAAAACATGTGTGTAGATCTTGCCCAGATCCCATCCGATCAAAATCAATCGAAGAACTTTGGGTGCACCTAACAAATGATGGTATTTATGTTGATTTCATGCGATGGAAATACAATTTCTATTGAATGAGGTAATGGTAATATGTAATGATGATTTACCAGGGCTTGAAGGTGAGGTCGAAGTTCCAGAACTGGGTAGCATCCTCGAGCTTGGCGGCGCCGATGACATTGATGATGCCTTGAGCAGATTGCTGGGTAGTGAGCTTTTCATCAAGCATATGTGGGGCGAATTCCTTAATCCAATCGTTAATGCCGTCACCGATATCGGTGTGGACCCATCCTAAAAGGCGGACGGTATGTAAAGGCATAATTCAGAAGAACCAACCGTGGACTGCATACCGGGGTGGAGGAGGACAGTAGTAATGCCCTCCTTCTTGAGAGTCGCTCCCCATTTGCGGGCCAGCCTGAGGAAACCCGAGTGTTCATTCGACGTAGAGGTCAATAAAAAAGAGTAGCAAACATGTTAAGGGATGCTTTTGAGACACTGTAGGCGTTGGCGAGGCCAGCGAAGTCGCCACCGAGCTTGAGCGATCCAAGCTCAGAGCTGACGAAGACGAGCTTCTTCTCTTTGGACCTGCGGATGAGCGGGAGGAAGGCATTTCCAATCTGTATGGGGGCGACGGTATTATGGCGCATCTCTGCGTCGAAGAGTTCGACATCCCTGAATAGTGGTAAGTAACTATTTTTATCTTCGGCTGATCACGTACATCTCCTCGAATGACGCAGTGGGCTGGTGGTTGACACCAGCATTGTTGACGAGGCAGTCCAGACCATTGGGGCAGAGTGCAGTGGCCTCGGCCGCTCCCCGCTTAATGCTCTCATGATCGGTGATGTCGAATTGGACAATGGCCAGCTGTTCCTTCGGGAACTTCTTCGTGAGGTCCTGGAGACCCGTCGCGGTCTTGGGGTTGCGTGCACTCGCGATGACAAAGTTGTTCTTATCCTTGAGCTAGATGAGACGCCCCGTGAATCTGCTTGATCGAGTATCATGTGAATGGCATGCTCACGAGCTCCTCGACGATAGCAAAGCCAATGCCCCTGCTGGAGCCAGTGATGAAGTAGGAAGGCATCTTGATTTGAGGGTTGAGATGGAAGTTGGAAGTGGTGAAGAGGATGATGATTTGGAACTCTCGACGGTGATGTTATTTATCGTATTGAGCTCTGAGGGTAGACGGGAGCTTTAGCTGGAAGCTGTTGAAAGGCGTGTATCTCCGGAACGCAATTGTGATCTGTCATATTCAAGTTGGCTGCCCCAGCGCCTCAGGTCTGGCTTCGGGTGAGCCATTGTATCACCTGTTGCCCCCTCGGGCTTTGTTAGGCAGGAGATTAGAATTAAGCCCCCCTATTGGCATGCTTCTTCTCCCTTTATCCAGTTTGTTGGTTATGTGCTGGGCTCATCAGCATCAGGAAAAACTGAATTGGTACATAACCGACCGGTTAGATACAGCTGGGTAGCTGACCTATGACGTACGATACTATATTGCCCTATGTCAGCAGGAGACGAGACACGCAGGATGGGATTACCACTATCCCCCCGAGGTTAGACCTCCCAGCACTTCGACATGAGTAAAAAATTTGTCGCACTGGTTCATCTATGCCATCCCAAACTTGACCTAATACATCTTGATGCCTAATTAAACACTTTCCAACAACTTCGAGAGTGAGGAGTGCATTATTATGTAGAGGAGGGGGCGTGATTTTGCCGTTCGAGCCATGTCGGAGCTTAAAGTTCATTTCGCCCAGGGACACGTCAATTTTCCCCGATCGCAGCAATGACGAAATGGACTCGTCACTCCTACGCAGACGAAATGTCAGCGGAGCACGAAACCGGCAACTGTGGCTTCAAATTGTGACTGGTCGAAGTACTGACCTCTGGGAGACATAGTAGTCACATCCGCTGTAGGCAGTGTATACTTGTGCCAGTGCTATAGACAACTTACAACGGTTTCAGAAAACCTTGAGACAAACAAGTTTTTGAAAAAGTGTGCGCACACCGCGCAAAACCGCGCGAGGTCTACATGACGTCACACCTTTGGTTTGGACATTTGGTAATTGCGTGGAATCGGACGAACAAAATGTAGCAGAATGTAGTCGGGGCGATGACGTCACTGCCACTGATTTCGCGCGGGGTGCGAGGACGCGCGTCTGATTTTTAAAATGTCGCTTGTCTCAAGGTTTTCTGAAATCGCTGTAATCTCGTGACCCTAACCGCCTCTCGGATTGCTGGCACTATAGTAGTGACGTTGGTTATTATCTTTAGGACTGCTGTAAGTTGAGACTGACATGTATCCCTGGCACAGTCGGCTGGCAAAGCCCCTCATCGCCGCGCTTCTCTTGCTTTCCGTGATCCCCCTGCTCAACGGGGACTGGAGCCCGGGGCCCGCTAATTATACATCACCGACATCAACCAGAGCGATGGACTGAGCTGAACATTAACACCTTCTCGCCCATCTGGGGTGTTTGAGGCTTCGAATCAACTTCCACCCTTATCTCCGGCCCGCCGGAAGCGCCTGCTCGGGAACGCTCCAATGTCCTGCCTGGAAAACTGGGGCTTTCTATCTGCCCTTATGCGGCTGGAATTCATCGGGAACCGGACCACACTTCACATCAGGGAACCCCACAAGAGATCTTCCCTCAATGTAGTGTGGATCTCCTGACTCGGTCGGGCCCGCTGCCCCAACCTCTGAGAAACGGATGTGCTGTTATCATTACTAGCTCACCGAAACCTAGATCTAAGCTCAATGTCAAGTTGATGGATTTCAGAACAGTTCAGACGGACAGCTTGCCAAGGAATTTGTGACTGGCCCCGTGTTTGATATTCTTCTTTCAAGGGCAGTGATATTTTCGACGTGCTCCACAATTCCGGGATACGTGGGGGTTGAATCTTCAAAGATACTTTGCATCGCAGAAGTGTTGATCATTACGAATAGAGCGACTAGCAAAGACCACCGCCTCACTATCACTGCAAAGCTGCAGTGCAAACACGCGGTCACAGCCGGTTCGTCATCGATGTCAAATGTCACGATATGGAGAGCCCATCACATAAACCGCATGATCTACTGCTGGATCAGGCCTCCACCAGTATAATCAAAGTCCTAATCTCATGACACCTCAGCGCTGATACTACCGCCTTTACCTGGGCTCAGGAATTCTTCAAGTTCTTGAGTCTTGACCAGAGAATTTTGTTTTAAGGGGCTCTCTGATCTGATTAGAATCTCCTCCGCGACATAGGTCGGCATCGCAGACTGAAGAAGTAGAGATGTATTAATGTTTGATGCCGAAGCCAATGCGGTCGGAATATGTATGTAGATCTTACATAGATCCCATCCGATCAAAATCTTCAAGCACGCATTTAAGCGGACCTAACAAATGATGGTATTTATATTGATTTCATGCGATGGAAGTACAATTTCTATTGAATGAGGTAATGAAAATGCGTGATGATGATTTACCAGGGCTTGAAGGTGAGGTCGAAGTTCCAGAACTGGGTGGCATCCTCGAGCTTGGCGGCGTGGATGGCATTCAGGGTGCCTTGAGCGGATTGCTGCGCAGTGAGCTTTCCGTCGAGCATGTGTGGGGCGAATTCCTTGACCCATTCGTTGATGGTGTCACCGATATCGGTGTGGACCCATCCTAAAAGGTGGGTGATATATGAGGGTGTAACTCAAAAGAGCTAAGCACGGATTGCGTACCAGGGTGGAGGACGATGGTGGTGATCCCCTCCTTCTTGAGACTTGCTCCCCATTTGCGGGCCAACCTGAGGAAACCCGAGTGTTCATTCGACGTAGAAGTCAATAAAACGGAGCAACAAACATGTTAAGGGCTGCTTTTGAGACGCTGTAAGCGTTGGCGAGGCCAGGGAGGTGGCCGCCAAGCTCGAGCGATCCGAGCTCAGAGCTGACGAAGACGAGCTTCTTTGCTTGGGATTTGCGGATCAGGGGGAGGAAGGCATTTCCAATTTGTACGGGGACGACGGTGTTGTTGCGCATCTCTTTGGCGAAGAGTTCGACATCCCTGAATAGTAGTAAGTAACTATGGACATCTCCAGTCAACCGCGTACATGTTTTCGAATGTCGCCTCGGCCTGGTAGTTGACACCAGCATTGTTGATGAGATAGTCGAGACCATTGGGGCACAGTGCAGTGGCCTCGGCCGCCCCGCGCTTAATGCTCTCGTAATCGGTGATGTCGAACTGGACAATGGCCAGCTGCTCCTTCGGGAACTTCTTCGCGAGGTCCTGGAGACCCGTCGCGGTTTGGGGGCTACGTGCACTCGCGATGACGAAGTTGTTCTTATCCTTGAGCTAGATAAGACGCCCCATGAATCTGCTTGATCAAGTGTCATGTAAATGGCAGACTCACGAGCTCCTCGACGATGGCGAAGCCAATGCCCCTGCTGGAGCCAGTGATGAAGTAGGAAGGCATCTTGATTTGAGGGTTGAGATGGAAGTTGGAAGTGGTGAAGAGGATGATGGTTTGGAACTCTCGACGGTGATGTTATTTATCGTATTGAGCGCTGGGGGGGTAAACGGGAGTTTTAGCTGGAAGCTGTTGAAAACGCGAGGATATCTCCGGAATGCAATGGTGATCTGTCATATTGGTTGGTCCAGTGTCGCAGGCCCGGCTCCGAGTGAACGAGCTGATTCATCTACCACTCATGGTATCACCCGTTGCCCCCTCGGGCTTTGTCAGGCAGGAGATTAGAATAGCTCAGCCCCCCTATTGGTATGCTTCTTCCCTCTTCGTCCAGTTTATTGTTAGTCAAGACAGCTTACTCTGTGCAGGCCCACCACGAGCCTGCTTCATAATCTCCATATTTAGGATGACTGTTAGCATCAAATGCCATTCATCGGACATAGGCCTCGCGGGGAAGGCGGACGAAAAGACACCCTGCTCCTACACAACTGTTCAGATAATAGGGTTCATGGGAGCTGGATGTCTCGGCTATTGGTAGCCAACCTCGCCTGATGGGCTCCGATACGGGAATTGAAGGCCTGACGATGATTTGACGCAAGCAGCAGTATAGAAACAGGCGGAAGAAATGGATCCCGGAGCGGGCGGGTCAAATCGGCGGCAAAGGATGTCTCCAGGCGACAGGGCCCTTGTCCCAATTTGGATAATCTATCATCTATGGCCATCAACGTCACAGTTATCATATTTGTCATGATCTCTTCATGTCTGCACTACTTCCACAAATGCCCTAGCACCCAGCTTTTTTGGAGCCTTCCACTGACCGTCTCGACGCGCCCACTTTCTGGCCGGGCTCGTAGTGCTACCTGTACACTAGCCTCAACTGTCACGGTGAGTACAATACAATGAATGACTAAACGAAGCCTTCAAGGTCCAGGGCGCTATAATCTAAATCGAGACGAGACTGTCACCATGGGAGATATTCATTGATGCCGCCGAGTTGACCCATGACCGCCTCCTGAAACTCGAAAGGCCTTGATCTCACTGATGATGATAGAAATAACATCCACGATACCTCTTTATCTCAATATAGATCTATATCTATCTCGCAGCTCAAATCCTTGCCATACCCCCCACATATGGCTCACCACCTCATTGAGGCCATTCAGCTGTTAGGCTCCACAACCACTACCGAATTATAGACAGCAGCCACTAAACTACATCGAACACATCCCCCGCAAATACCCCGCGTATTCCAATCAATCCTCTCTCTGGAGGTGTCAAACAGAAATGTCATTCCCCACAAGTTGGAAATGCCAACTACGCCACCAGAAAGGATCTGAATCAAATCAACACTGAGTACATCAGCTTACTAGTACTAATAAGGCTTCAATTCTACGGGTCAGGAGGACCATCGCGATGTGGTAATGGTGGCCCCCCATGAGAATTCTGCAAACAACGTCGGATGTTGTGCGGTGGCACTGGGATCTGGGGTGGCTTGATACCCACAATGATATCACGTAGCGATAAGTAGTCCCTCCAAGCTGGAACACAGGTGAGCGTCCCTGGCGCATCAAGCCTACAGGGCTCTACAATTGTCGACGGCCGGAGATAGGTCCCCGCCACCCCCTGTGCTGCATCTGCCGTCAACCATCTCATTCCTCTTACCTTCATATTGAGCGTGCAGGCAATGGCCCATGATAAGGTTTTTCATAGGAGACACAACTTCGCTGGCCCCGGTTTACGAGGATGAATACTCGACGGCCGCCATGTTCCAGACGTGTCGATGCTGCGTCAGATTCGAACCTGATTGTTTGAACTTTTAGGCCTTTAGGGCCCGTAACCGGACGACCCTCACGAAATGACCAAAGGACTAGTCATAGGTCCGAGCTTCGCCCTGACTTCTTTGGGATCCTGCAAGGTTTATTCGCAGTCCAAGGCAAATTGCGCTGCGGAAGCCGGGTACTGCAGCCGAATCTAAAATCCAGTCACTGTGCGCTCTCCATGAGTGAGCAAGGAGCATAAGAACCGTGGCCAGGGCCGTGTTTGCTCCTCCGACCTAACATTTTGAAGATCCTAGGGAGATTCCCTTACACCGGAGACCGCAGCCGGTGACGAGAATCCAAACAATTTTAAAAGAGCACAATTCCTGGAGTAAAGGACCCTCCTGGGACCCAGGGAATGATATCGGTACGTGCGACTATCTGAAGCGGCATCCCAGTGCGGTGGATTTGCAGGGGAGCCAATGAAGAGAGTAATCCGAGCGGTGGTCACGCGCACGAAATGCATGGAGTCGGCCACCGCCCGCATATCACTCAGCGGTAGAGCGGGCAAACATACGGTAGACCTTGATAACATATAGCAGACTACATGGGTTATCCATCTCGGTATGCGAAGACATACGTATACAGAGAGGTATCTGCCGTAGCTCGCGATATAGTACCCAGCACGCCGAACGCTGACTACTAAATGCCAGATTGCCTCTCTAGGCCCCTATTCTTCCCCTGCGACGTTCCATCGCACAGACAATATTTGTCGTTCGAACGAATTACAGCCAGGGACAGAATGTAAACTTGGCGGGGCTGGCTCGCCACGGCACAATCGGCGCATCGCCTGTCATTATTGCCTGATGACACCAGAAATCAGCGGAATGACGTATCTTTCAATTTGGCGTGGCTTACATACATAGGCGTACACCACGAGGGACGCACGAGACAGGGCCGCCAGTGCGGAAATCCGGCGCTCCCCCGTACCCTACCTGCAACTTGCAAGCAGCGTAGCCACCATAGTGTGCCTGAGCCGATGGCAGGATCTCAGCACGGGTTCAGGTGTTTGCGAGCGCTATGGGCGCATCACCCGCCCACCGTGGCTCGACAGACCTCCAACAGAGTTGGGGTCGCTTTGCTCTCCGCTCACTGCTACTTCATCATTCATGCTATCTCTACAAATGTTATACCTATCCTTATAGAATCCGCGAGACCTCAATGCGCCGCGACCTCAATTCGTGTGGAAGCGCCTAGGCATCTACTAGACAACCGCGTGTACTTATAAGTTATCTCTAACAGACTGCCCCAGAGGAGAATAAACGGGATTTAAAATAAATAATAAGCGCCTAGGCAATTAAAAGAATCTGGTAAGCCCATCACACCGGGGAACTGAAGCAGGTACACTCTGATCAAATGCAGTCATAAACTGCTTACCATAGGTTCTTTTCGGCATGCGAAGACTCGGAGGCTTCATGTTTAAGACCTAGGAATTCAATATTCATATGAAACTTTAGACTCTCATCACTGGTTCCAGTTTTGAGCATGGGAAATGAAGTAGGATATGTGCGAGTACTCGATAGTGAGACTGGAAAAGACAGGAAGGGGATGTGAATTTGATAGAGTAATTGGCCAGGGAATTTTGATCGCATTGAGACACAAAGTTAGAACCAACAAGGCGGAAGGGAATTACCTGGCTATACTGTAAAATTCAATTCAAT
>JADNYI010000581.1:0-20642 GCA_015501065.1 Infundibulicybe gibba | reverse complement strand
TGGGAGAACATACGCTTTTATGAGCTCCCAGCGCGGTTGATACATACTTCAAGGGCACAATCTTTGGGCTAGTACAACCAGGAGACTGGAGGGGGACATATATTAATATTTTCTTATGGTAGATGATGTCGGGCATACGTGGTGCAAATCCATGGCCGGCGGCAAAGGCTGTAATTGCAGGAGCAGGACTCGTGGTCCAGGCGGGCGGGAGCGCAAGCCAGAGGTATGAAATGAAAGTAAGAATCGAAGAAGCAGTCAGAAGCTGTACAACAATTGGCCGCTCCTTGTACCGGTCCACTAACAAGCCACACTTTGATAACCTAAGTTGAGGTGGACACTATGTAATAGAGGACTCACAATGGGGTATAGAATAAGGCTTCCTGCCAGAAGATAGGAGGCCTCATTCGCAGCGTCCCTTTCGGGCATACCATAACGAGTTTCTATGATGTTACTAGGACTGTTTAGTGGTCTGAGAGCCAAAACAGAGATAAACGCACGCAGCCAGATGTAAGAATGGTGACCAAATTGCGCCGCAGAGCACATTCAGACCAATATACCTGTGCGGGGGGATCAGTCATCACCACAACATAACATTCGCTCAAACTGACGCCCAGAATACGTCCCCTAACTTGGTGATTTGACGCAGATTTACACGGCGTTTTTCGGCAACCTTTTCTAGCGCCTGGGCCTCAGAAAGGCTGACAATTGATCGACGTCGCGCTTCCTCCGCGATATCTGCAGCTTCCAATTCGGCCCCCGCCCCGTCAACCAGCCACTTGGATGCAGCTATGTATATGAGGTTCACAACCACCGAAAGTGCCGCTAGAGAGGTGGCGACATAAAATGGAGCTCGTGGGCCGTATTTCTCGGTCAAAGGATATGATGTCCTGGCCGATATAAATGAAGCGCCCTTCCCAGCAATTAGCCCGAAGGCCATAGAAACCCCTAATCCATGTGATTTGAAGAAGCGAACAATAATCGTTTCTTGAACTACGGCCAGTGGACTGATACCAAAACCAAAGACGAAGAGTCCAAGAGTCATCAATCGAACATTGCCCCAAATGTCGCCAACAAGGAGAAGGATTTGACCTGCAAATTCCATCTGGCCAACTGTGTGGTTGCATGATCAAACGACTCACCGAGGAGAATGACCCCTGTTGCCAAGATACTGGTGAGGGTGGTCCGAGGGTGCTGGCGAGAACGCCTCCAAGTAGGGGTGTCCATGTGCTATTCAAACTGTACGCTGAGATAAGTAGACTGAATTCGGTATGTGTCGTGCCCAGCTCGCGGGCGAGACGGCTCTTGAGGGGCCCCAATATATACGAAGCACTTGAAGAGATAAACTTAAGATACAACACATTAGGTCCATCGCGATAAACACGTACTAATGACTCCCGACGCTCAAACTACACGCACACAGGAGAGCAAGCGAGCGTACAAAGAATGCTCGGCGTTGTGCACCGTTGTAGGAACGTGGATCGAGGGTTCCGGTTCCTCATGAGGGACCCCAAGCAGACCGCTTGTATCTGCTGGTTCGTGATCGGACTCGGAGTCGCTCGGGGCGTCCATTAGGAAGCTGTCACACAAAGAACGACGATGATCTAGTGTGGTGCCGATGTCTTGAGACATGGCGAGGATGCTCTTCACTGGTGTTTTATATGTCAGCAGCGCGTTGTGTGGTGTGGAGGGGAAGCAAGACCTTTCGTGGGGTGGGTAGTGGAGACGGTTTAAGGTTGGAAATAGCCCAACCACAGCCGACTTTATCAGATAACTGTGGATGACAAGAAATATTGGAACCCTAACCTTACTTTTTACACCTCGCAATGACAACCGCGACGAGCGTACTCAAAAACTCCCTGGAGCGACATAATGACACTTTTGAGGCCTTGCTAAAACTAATCCCCGCTCGCTATTATATTGTACAAGATCAGACCGAGGAGCAGGTGGGTGTTTCCCGATCCCTTTACGCCGAAACTAATACCAGATCCAAGGCAGCGTCCAAATATCAAAAACACAGTAAGAAATCCAAGGCCCCCAAACAAGCAATCAAGGAAGCGTCCAAGAAAGCGAAGGAGAAAGGTGTGTTAACCTGATCCAACGATAATTTGAGGTGTTCATTAAACTTCGTCTTGTCTTTCAGCTCGATCCCGCCAACCATAAATCTATCATTGATATACAGAATGAGGCTTCGGGAAAACATTTGGAGGCATCTACTAAAAAAGGGAAACGCAAGGCAGTGGCTCCTCCCGGAGACAATGATGACGAGGAGTCGAACGCCGACGCGCCTGAAATGGATGTTGATTTTGACATACTAGACGATCGAGAAGATGTCGACGGTGGGATTATGCCGATGCCACAGCCAGAAGGGATTGGTGCACTCCGAGACAAACTACATGCGCGCATGGCAGCACTGCGTAGAGGGAGTCGCGGTAATTGGAATACATCTCGTGGTGAAGAGGCAAATGATAGGGATGAATTAATAGAGGAGCGGAGGATGCAGAGAGCAGCTATGCGTGAAAGACGAAGGAAGGAAACAAGGGAAAAAATCCGGAGGGAGGAGGAGATGAAGGGAAGGAAGGGTAAGGAGAAGGAGAAGGAACGTAAAGATACCCGCGACAAAGGGAACATAACTAAGGTATGAATAAAATTCCGATACCTTGGTGCTTTGCTGACCACCTCCTTAGACCCAGCTACTTGTTCCGATGATACTGCGGGTCAAAGAACGCATGGTCAATTATCTACAGCTACAGTGGCTTTCTCTGCTGTGTGCTGGTCCTCGTCAAAAAAGGGAAAGCAGCTCACAACGTCCAGTAACCCCCAACAGGCCTTAGAGAAGTTAACTTCCCGCAAAGAGAAACTCGCAGCGTTACCGGACGAGAAACGTAAAGCAATTGAGGAGCGAGAGAAGTGGGACAAGGCCGAGGCCAGAATGGAGGGGGTGAAGGTCCATGATGATGAGACAAGACTGAAAAAGGCTGTAAAAAAAGAAGAAAAGGAAAAGGTTAAAAGCAAGAAAACATGGTAAGCCACCATTTTTTTAAAAAAATGATAATTTATTGATCCTGTTGTTGTTTAGGGAGGAGCGGAAGGAGCATGTTACAGCTTCAATGGCTGCAAGACAGAAAAAACGCTCAGATAATATTGCGACGCGGAAGACGAGGAAGAACGATAAACGAAAAGGAGTTGGCAAAAATAAATCCAAGGCCAGACCTGGCTTTGAAGGGAAATCGTTTGGGAAGGGGAAAGGCAAGTCTAGTGGTAAAGGAAAATAGCAGGGATATTGTTCATAACTCCCCTAGTGATAATACACACCTCACATTTCCTGGATACCCTCTGAGGATGGCAATTTTGAAACAGCAGGTATGACTGGTACATAATCGTCCACGCCGGGAAAAGGCCATAAATATGTATAGAATTATATGGAGGTAAAGCACTTGTTCATGTTGTACACCAGATCTTACAACAGAGAAAGGTTTTTCATACAGCTACGAATCCCCGAGAATCCCTGCGACTGCCGGATGTTCGCAGCCATACAAGCGTCAGGATTAGAATCAACACCGTTAACCCGAACTCGGTCCACCCAAGTGCTTCCACCGTGAGGGATTGTCGACAACTATGTGGATTCAATTCATCTCACAAGGGCATGGGTGAGGCCAACGTACCGCGATATTACAGGAACATTGGCACAGTTCCCGCCCGAGCGAGTGTTGTGCATGATGCCCGCAGCCGCACCCTGCCACTCATGAGTACACTAACAAGGTGGGGAGTCAGGATAACATACCCAGAGTACACTGGTTACTAGTAGCCAAAACACCGAGCTAGCGACGCTGGCTAAGAGGGGACTTCCACTGTCCCCCATCCATAGAACGTACGCTGCCGCGAACACGGTGGTCCAGACGGAATTGAACAGGAACATAATTAATCTGCCCCGATGTCAGGATTCGCATTGTAACCCACACAATGGCTTAAACTTACAACGAATGATAGCGAGGGCTCGGCCACGTTCTATGCTCATTGCCGGCGCATATTAGAAATGCAGTCAGCCCTAGCTCTCCCATAGCCGAAAAGGTCAACAATGTGAACAAAAATGGGTGTAGGTGAGCTTTGACGAAGGACATCTTCTTATGACGATACTTGGGGGGAGGAGAAGAGGGCTGGCGAATAGATATATCGATATCCGCGGTGGAGCGGTACTTTAGGGGCTCCAGTTCGAATTCAAGCTGCGATGACGGTAAACGGAAGTGGAGATGGCTGAGGGTGGAAAGACCGGTGCTGGTGGACATCCCAGAAATACAAGAGCCCCGTGGGCGGGTGGATACTCGGGGCAGGGAGCAAGCTGGAGCGGAGGCCGGCACCATGACCACTGTCACGACTGCAGCTCACAGCCCTGAGCATATTAACAATGGGCATGCTTTCCTCCCAACCCCCACGTGCATACAGCATTGTCCGAAATCATCGACGAGGGCTTGGTCTCGCTCTCTGTGGGAGTTTGAAATGCAATCTTGGTGCATTTGGAGGCTGGCTCAGCCAGATTTACACCAGGAACAAGGGGTGACGGTGGCGGATGGCCCACGTGCATTGCATGAGGCTTGCGGGGAGGTAACCTGCAGATTTAGGACGAATCGGAACATGGGGCTCGCGGGTCGGGGAATGGGTGGAAATTAAAATATGTATCAGGATTCAAGACAGGATCGTTAGAGTTCATAATCTGAGATAAGAGTGTAGGCCTTGCCGCCATCCGGACGCATCACTAGTATCGGGACGCCAGATAGTTACGGATGCGGGGGCCGGGCACTCGATTCAATTGGGTCGGCGAGATGAACTGTGGCAGTAAGTATTAAATTGTGCTGGTTAGTAATACATGCAAATGCCGTCCGATATCAGGCTGCTGTTTTAATCTATAAAGACTTGGCTCCTGTCACATCTCAAGCGCTGTCCTTGCCATTTGCATCGCGCCATCCTTCGTCTTGTTCCCTGCAAAATCGGCACACTCCGATGGGTATGAAAATGCGTGTGATATCCGAAATACGCACCCCCAATAAAGCCGGATGCGTGTACAAAAACACCCCCAGGAATGCCTGAGACCTCAGACAATTGTTCGTCTCGTACACCTCGCCACTTTTCTGGCAGGGCTTTCCGGCTTTCGAAACTCTCAGGGGACACTGGGACAGCTTGTATCCGCCAGTTTCCGCCGGTTTCGTCTGGATACACGACGTAGGTCGCCTTATCGGCATCCGGAGTTGCAGCCTCGGCTTCGAGTTCAAAGAGATGTTCCTGCGCGACATTAACTATGGGGCTTGGCCTTGTATGTGAACTTACCTTCCATGGGAGGAACTGTTCAAAGAGGATTATTTTACCACTGGGATCGACGGCCTTGCTTGCGGCGATGGACGATATCAAGAGATCTCGTGCAGGCAGCCACGCGTTCGCATAGTAATCCAATTTCCCAAGGAATTCGGCGCCCGTAAGCGCTGAGGCCTTTGAAAACTGTGCCTATTGGAGTGGTTATAGACAGTGTATCCACATGGATCCTCGAAAGAACTTACATCGACTGTCGCTGAATCGAATGGCTGGTTCCAGGCCGGGTTTAAGCTCCCCACGCGGCTTGACAAATCGGTGCGGTTCTTGTACCTTGGTTTGACGTCCTCAGGATACTGTGAAATGCCATTGTCGATTGCATCCAGTGCCTCGATGAATTCCTGACGAGATTTTGGTGTTGAACAATACCGTGGCTTGGCTTGTCATACCTTGTACATCTTGATCCATAGTGTGTTGACTTTGGGGTCATCAGCTGGAATCTGAGTCCTATTCGCTATGACCTCTTTTCCAAAATGCCTAGAACGACATTGGTTAATACAAATTAAGCCAGGATTAGTGCATACTTGAACACCAATCCGGCGGAGGATAATTTTGTTGTGAATCCATGCCCAAAGACCTCAGTGAAACCCCGTTGGTGGTGATCGAACCGCTGCTTTGATTCATCATAGACAGCACCAACGTCAACGACGATATCACAAGTATCCAAAATAGCAGGGTCACGACTTCTTTTCAGACCTTGTGGCAACTTAGTTTATGTCTGGTGTGTGTGTGGCTTATTACCAGAATCATGGTATTGAGTTGTCTGTCTCAACATGAAGACGGCAAGCGCCTCATCGCAATGGAATGTGCCATTGTGTGTTCCGATAATCTGAGCAGAGCGGGATTAGGGTATGATGAATGCGAGGGGTGGTCGATGGACCTTTGCCGCCTGGTCGACTTTCTGTCTTTTTGTTTGGGGGGAAATGTCGGACATGGTGCGAGATCGATGGCGCAGATGACAGAAATTAGCGGCTATTGATTGGTTGAGGTGACGTCGAACGAAAAGGGAGAGCATGGTGGGGATCGGGGTTAGCCGAAAGGAAAAAAAAAAAGCAAAATTGTAATGTAAAATAATATAATAGCGGAATGCAATGCGAGGTGATGATACATTCCAGTGTCCGGAGCCAGTGAGTGTGCGGTGAAAGTGTCTATGGAAATTTAAAGTACGAGGAGGGCACCTCCGAGGAGCAAGCCCCCGGTTCCCGCCCAAAATGCATTCCTTTTCAGAGCGGTGGCTGCAGCGATGTAGCCATCATTGGGACCAAATGCACCATTTGCACCAGTAGCGCCAGGGGCAGGAGCAAATCCACCTATTCCCCCACCATCGACACTGGGGTCGGCTGTGGGTAACTTGACAGTACTTGTAGGGGATGACGATGTCGCTGATGCGGACGAGTTACCGCCGACTTGTTGTGTAGTGGTAACAACGGATGTGCTAAGGAATGTGGATTGTCCGCCTGAGCTGAGAGACGTGACGCCGGTCGAAACAATGGTTGTTGTGAGAACTGTGAGCGACGGTTGTTGGGACTGGCTTCCTGACTGCGACGGCTGATTGGATTGTGACTGTGATTGGGACTGGCTGTTGGACTGAGGGCGGGGTTATAGAAATCAATCATGGTGGATTTAGCGGATGCTGCTTACCTGTGCGAACGCCAAGAGAGGGAGAAGGAGAAGGACGGCCGCAGCAGAGGATTTCATGGTTGTTGGCGGAAGGAAAGGTGGGTAGGGTCACGTGGGACCATCGCGTCGCCATATACGGCCCGGAAGTCGATTTATGGGTTCCATGGGCCCTCCCCCACCCCACTTACCTACCAACTATAATGACCCCCCCGCCCCCCGTTGATAATACCACAGTTCTTACCGTTCTTCATTACATTTGTCCCCCTTCCCAGCTTTCCACATGTCCCCTTCCACCGCATCTCATCTCACCGCCGCTTCGCCAGCGCCACCACTTTCTTAATCTCTCTCCAGATGATCCGGTACCTACCTGGCATGGCCCGATACAGATGCCCAGAATGCTTTCTGTCTCCTTGAGTGCTTCCAAAAACCCGCAGACGAAGACATTCGCTTCCATATCCGATACTCTACCGATCCAGAATCATCATATGCCCATATCCGCATTACCCCCGATATCCGAATCATATTTTACTGGGACTCATCCATATCCGAGTGGAAGTACCATAATCTTGCCCTCATGCCGTTCCCCACTGCCACCTTTGAATATTCCGACAACGGTTTTCTTCAGGATCGATCGCCCACTGTCACCCTCGACGAGGATGAAGATGATTTATACTGGAATGCCTATGGCAGGGCTGACGATGATGGAAACCCCCCCATCCTTGACGTCACAAAAGATCCCTCCCAATCAAACTCAGAGGATGCCTACTGGGCCCAATATGCCACCGTCCAGGGTACGTAACATCCCTTTCATAAACATTTAAACCTAAAGCTAATATCTATACAGGTTCTGGGGACTCTACCCTACCATCGCCCCTCCCAGCCAAACGGAAATTGGTTCAGCCCTCTGAGCATGTAGAGGATCCCAGCGTCTTCTCGTACTCATCACATCCATCAGAAATTTACAATCCCCTTGAACCCCCCTCCCCGACCACTCTTTGTCGTCGCCT
The DNA here is from genome assembly GCA_015501065.1 of Infundibulicybe gibba. Taxonomy (NCBI): domain Eukaryota; kingdom Fungi; phylum Basidiomycota; class Agaricomycetes; order Agaricales; family Omphalinaceae; genus Infundibulicybe; species Infundibulicybe gibba. The sequence continues at coordinate 12,657 of JADNYI010000581.1, read as the reverse complement.
TGAACTCATCCCATCAAGGTCGGCATCTCCGCCCTTGCTGACAGACGACTCCGCATCGGGTTCAGGCACCTATTCCGCTACGCCGTCGCCTCCCACCCAGTCTGCCGACTTCTCATCCGTAAGCGGCTTCGATCAGGAGTCTGCACAAACTTGCGCCGGTGAGAATGACGATGTGGTCAAAAATACCATTAAAGGTATCTATCGTCTTTGGCAGATGGGCAGAACCAAGTCGCTCGATGATCAGGAGGTATTCTCGAACATAGTTCGTGAGGCCATCTCCGAGCCCGCATGATATATCATTACGACATCAACTGGGGTCATAAGTTCACTACTCTTGGGTATACCGTTCACATACATTTGTATCATCTTTATACCATAAACATAACATTCTTCATTCACTCATACTCGATGACAAATTATTAAAAATGGTAATCTGGTAGGGGGTATATAGTCACAGCTATGCAATATTGAAGCAACTTGCACGGGAAAACGGAAACGTATTCTGAGCATACACTTGTCCAAGAAAGTGATCACACGCCAGGACTCGTAGCAATGATCCCTGCCAAGCTCAACACGAACATATTCAGTTCTGTAAGCATTTCTGGCGAATTGTCCACTGCGGGCGGCTTGGTGGTTGGCACAGAGCTGGACGCAGCTGCCGAGCTTGAGGCGGGCCGTGGCGATACCACGCTGCTGCTGCTGCTCAAAGCCTTAGAACTCGTGGTCGGGGTGGGCGTGGGTGTGGGCGTAGGTGTGGGTGTAGGTGTGGGTGTGGGTGTGGGTGTAGGTGAGGGCTTGGCAGACGACGTGGTAGGCTTGGGCTCTGGTTCGGACTTTGGTGGGGGCGGCGGTGGCGGTGATGGTGATGGTGGGGGCGGAGGGGCGGCACCAACGTACGACCAATCGCCGTAAATCACACCAGCCTGGGGGTCCGCAAAGAATTCGAATAAACCAGCACTTAAGTCCAAACCATTGTACGGGCAGCCCATGCACTGGGAGGTAAATATGTATTAGACACCATGATTCCATTCCCCAGATACGACGTTACCTCATCAACAATCTGCGCCTGAGTAGATTTACCATTATAACTGATGGTGATTTGTTTATAACAATTCGCGCCCCCGTTCCACTCCTGTCATAAAATGTCATCAAAGCACAGTAAACGACGCGTATGAACACCTACGGGCACGTTTATTGCAACAACCTAAAAATGTGGTTCATTTAAACTGAAACTAACTCATTACGAGCATGAATACGCACAAAATCACTCCCAGAATTCATACCACCGCAAGCACCCCTTGAAAGGTGTAAATCGTATCAATATGCTTCCGTGAATTAATTGGATCGGTTCTTGTACTCACTGTCCAGCCGCAAAGGTGGTGAACTTTGCCGTCCCCGCCCTTTTTGCCAATTCAGTCACATTATTAGGCCCTTGTTCGCGATGCGATGCATCGCGTCGGCGGGAAATCATGTCGTGAAGATGGCGGGGTGGTTTATGACCCCGCAGTTGGTTCGGAAGTCCTCCTAGCCGAACATCAATCGGATTGCCAGTGGCGCGGCCGTCAACAAACAGTTGCCACGGAGAGAGCGTAATAAAAAGGAGCGGAAAAAGTAAAGACCGTAGCGAGTACATTTTTTTTTCGGGCTGTTTTAAGCGTAGAGATGGTAAGAGAGCGAGAGGTCCAATTATTCAACCTTATCAAACACAACCAGATTAACCAGACGGTGGTCGAGCCCAAGGATACCAGAGAATGAATGTGGAGGGAACAAGAAAAACCAGGGCAGGCTGAATAATGTTCCATCCCAGGCGTTCCCAGGAGCGATGGATCAGCCTTCCGGAAGTTGATGGACCATGCATACCCATTAAACTTGGGCGGTGATATAACGGCTTTTATGTGAACAAGCCTCCGGAATTCGCAGGGACCCCTGAGCATGTTGTTCAACAACCTTGATGTCCAGTAAGAATGGCCAGACTTTGGCAGAAAGTTTCGCGATCGGAAAATCACTCCAATCAATATCAGACATGTCATGTCAGAATCGGATGTGGAATGGTTGGGCTTACGTAAAAAGCACGATGATGGGGCTGGACTTCAAATAAGGAGGCTCCGGTGAGGCAGCCTATTCGAATATATTTTGACCAAAACGGAGAACACAAGTACCGTTACAAAAAAAAAGACACTTGTTCCTATTCATATTCGAAAAAAATTCACACCCCTAGCAAGAAGTGGTTTCGATATCAATATTAAGGTTGCCTTGCTGTGGAGTGTATAGGTACATTGATATTAACGAATTGAATCTGTCCAGGAGATATTCTTCACGTACGAATGAAGACAAAGCACTCCTAGCAGTGGTTGCAATGTCCAGAGCATTGACACCGCTCGCCTCACACGCCTCTCGGGTAGGAATGTTCTAATATGGGTCGTCAGGATATGCGGGGGGTGTGGAGGGACAAGCGTACGCCTCCAAAAGCGGCGATCTTGCAATAATTTTCTGGGTGGGTAGCAGGGCAGCTTCGGTAACATAGTCAATATGAGTATTCGGAGATGATAATGGGGGGCGAGTTACGCGTCGACGATTTTAACCTTGACAGTGTTTCCGGAGCAGGATCCACTTGTCTCACCATCCAGAGAACTTGTACACCTCACGTTGAAGCACTAAAGGGTAAAATTTGGTCACTTATCATCAATTCATTAGAAGATGGGAAGACAAACATGGCCACATTGCCCCTCCCCGGCACAAGATGCTGAATTATTCACATCAACGAAGGCCTAGCAGGGTAGCTCTAAATGCAGATACTTACGGCCAGCACAATTCGTGCAGGCACCACGCCCATTACTATAGCACTCAGTTATAAACTTGAATATGACGACCGCAAATCACCCACCATTTGCTCGCATCCATGGTGCCAGCGCAACGGGGACCAGTCCAGAGGGGGGACAAGTCAGCCATTGCAGCCGCGAATGTATTAGTTCCCTGAGAATTGGTTGGAGAAAATCCTGTGAAATATCTCCGAATTAGCGGGTCTAACATCCCCGACCACAGCGAGCATAGTACCTGGACAGGCAACACCAGATTGCGTCGAATACTACGCCCTCTGTCAATGACATTTCCACTTGGTGGATATATTGGCTTACATCGTTGAATGTCGTCACACCAGCAACAGCATTGACGAGGGGTAACTGAGATAAAAATCCGGCGAGAATGCCAAAAGTAAGTGTGGTACTGAACATTTCTAGAAGGGGTGCTGTTCGGGTAGAATGCTTGCAACTCCTCGTTAGCTCCAGTGGCCATTTTATAAAAAATCCAAGTCTCCAAGTGATGAGTGCGATGTGAATATTACCCCTTAGAATGGTGAATAAACGGTGGAGTCTTTGCCCAGAAACCATCCCATGTCGTCGGCTGCAACACTGGATTAGACATGTGTGGTTACTCGCGGAAGGGCGAACCGAATGGATATAACGCTCAAGTCATACGACAAAGGGACCGAAGAAAACTGGCCGGAAAGGAGAAGGATATAGCTTGCGCAATATTACTGGAAAGGGCCACCTTGATGTTGTTCTGGGAAACAGTCGGTTCCCGGACGGTGAGTTCGTTCTTGCTGTGAGGTTACCGTCGCCGATATTATACCGCGAGTTATCCTCATTTAGTTCGTTCTTCACCTGAATGGCCTCGTAGCAGCGCTCCAATAACACCGATGATTGCCCGTGGCATGGGCTGGTGCTGTTCGGCACAAATCGCGGGTGTTGTAACCACGCACCTGGAGCAGGAAATATTAATGGCGACAATCACTCAAGACCTACGCGGGGGCGGATTGGCCACTCAAGTGTTTATGACGGAGGTGCAGATACCCTCAGATAGCCTTCGAGAGAGACTAGAATGACTAGTGATATGTAATGTATTAGATTCCCTCAAAACAATGGTAAAACGAAGAGAACAAAGCAACGTAGATTGAGAACTTGAACCCATGAAGAATATGCCCAGGTCATGGTAAGGTCTTCTGACCTTGAATAATTTATTCATCTGTGGCATCACTGGCTTCTTCTTCTCCATCCACCGCCCGCCTAGGCAGCGGAGGCTGTCCGGCAAGCCGCTGCATTTCCAGTTAGATATAATTAACTCGGATAATTAAACCATCTCTAACCTTGAACGCAAATTTACAAACGAGAAACCCTTTTGGGTTGAGGCCCTTTTCCATCCAAGCCTGCAACACTTATCAATCACCCACTCACTTACGACAGTGATAATGTTCACCCTTTCAACGGTGTATAAACCATCATAGCGATACCTATAATGAAATATGAGTATGCCGACTAGATCGGCTTCAAGAGTAGTTACCCTTCGCTCGGGGCGTACAAAGACTGCAATTTGTATCCCCGTATAACCCGAACTGGTTTTCCCGTTTCGGAGGATCTCTATGAATAAACAATATTCACAAGAGTTCAAGGAAGAGCCCAAAGCTTACTTTCAAGGCCTTATTAAACTGTTGAGATAACTATAAGTGTATGGTGCCAGGTTTGGGTCAGGGATGCGTACGCTGTTTTCAAACGTCTGGTCTGAGCTCTGCGGTGCAGTTCGAAGCTGCCAGAAAATATGGGTGAGATGTTGTGCCTCAAGTTTAGATGAAACAATCAAACATTTTTGGGTGCTGCTTTTGTACCTTTCAAATCTCGACCTCCTAATTGTTATGAGCATCAGTCAAATGACGATGTGACTGAAATCATACCAGAACCAGTATAGGTGCTTCCCAGCCATATAACTATTAAAATTCACGGGCACATCACCTCAGGACTCACAATGCATAACCAAGATCCACATCGTCGTCGTACCCACCACTGAGCGCGACGCTATAGGCGCCATCGCACCCCCCAGATATTCCTGCCACCCAAGGACTTTATATAAAATAATCAGCCAACTGTATCGAGCATGTAGAAGATAGTTTTACGCGTGGATCGCATCCGTGCTGCATCCCTCTCTGGTTTCCCACCAAGTGCCTACCTCAATACCAGGTATGGGCCCGAAGGTTTTCCTACAGCCATGACAGTTAATTCCAAATTACGACAACATCCTTCCGAAGTGGCGTACGGGTCGTGCTTTCGAATACCACCTTCGCGGCCCAAGGGGCCTGTATTATCCCTCATTACCTTGGAATGGGATAGCGGGACAGGGGAACCAATTTGTTTTTCACTTTTATAGTCGACAGGTCTTCCTTGGTTCCGAGAGCTCCTACGAATACCTGATGGTATTGGTGGATCGCCCACTAGACTTGTCTTTTGGCTTTTGGGTTGGGGCTGTTCATTTTCACCCTCATCCAAAGGTTCCAGCTTGCGCTTTGTCCCTTTCGACTTTCGCTGATGTGGTTTCTCCCGTGGCTCGAATTTCGGCTTGGATAAACCCAGAGATTCGAGAAGTTCCCGGTTCTATCATTACCTATTGTTGAGCAAGGTACCCAAGTTGACGATAACGCGAACCTTCTGGATATTTAGTTCGCGGTCCTTTTCGTATTGACTGGGCATCAAATCAGTGTGCTAGAATTAGCATGTAGGGGCGATGGATAATGATGTGTGGCCTCGGGCACCTCGTGGTGCTGTTGGTGGAATTCAGAAACAGAAATTTATATTTGCTTCATTCAAGGTTCTGGTATAAAGTGACCACGTGGTATATGCATGGTCGCGATCCGCCAGTGGCACCACCTGCTTGAGTCTGATTACCGGGGCGCAGACTGCTAATCCCGAGTGAACTCGGTCACTCCAGACGAACCTGCCAGTGCCAAATTTTTTCGTTACCCTCGTCGCGGTGATTGCCGTGATGCCATCAATTTATCACATGCACCGTCAATTCCACCGGACGCAATGGTGTTCTCAGTCTGTCTGGTGCCGTCCACTGTGTCAAAATACCGCTCGTATGCCAGTGGTGGTTGTGCCGTTGGATAATTCATGGTGCTTGTCACTTACATGACACCCTCATATGGGTACCCGTAATTCAAGCACGACTTCATCTTCCTTGGCCCCTCGGACTTCTTCCTAATAATCCCTCAGAGTCAGCCCTACTCTCCCTGGGGTTTTCTTGCATACGACAGTTAATCTGTCAGCCGGCGACATCACAAACACTCTCGCAAATGAGTAAATCTCCATGAACCACAACATTGTCTCTTCGTCCCCACTACTGTCTCGCGTTCTGGCACCGCAGGTCCCCATCGCCATATTACGCCTACATCACACCCTCGCCATCATGTTGAATCCTCACTACCAGCTCACGTCCCACCACCATCCCACGTTCTCACCACCACACCACACATCCTCAAAATACAGGATTTGTTTGGGAAAACCGTTGCGTATATAGGTGCTGCATTTTAGGGTGGGTTAGGTGGGTCGGGATCCTTCTTCAATCTGTTGAAAACACAATGCAGGCGGCAGACGGGCATACGCAACACACTACTATTGTTGTTGCCAACCCACATTCTCAGTTGATCACTTTGCCCCCGTCGCCGCCTCACACTCTCACCACCACCTCGCGCTCTAGTGGCAAGCAAGCACATCCACTATCACACATTATGTTTTCATCTCCACCACCACCTTGCGCCCTCGCCACCACCAGGTGTCTCGACACCGTTCATCGCCGCCGCCACTCGTCCTACTACCCTACACCCGCAAATAGGACTGGTTGACAATCTTGCCATCCATCGCCACCACCACCCGCGTCTCCGTCTCTCGCAAATGAGAGAATTGGAGATGACTCATTCTTGCTCTGCCACTGTCACTTCACCCATTCGCTACATGAAAATATGGAGGGGATGTTCGCGGGTATCATAGGGTGGGTTGCTTAGGTGAGTTAGTCTTTTTTGATCAATGAATGGTACATCAGTGACATGCCACATACGACGGTGGCCACCGAGTCCACCACCCGATCTCTCTCAGATGATGCCGCTCCATTCCCCTTTCTCGCAAACAAGAGAATGACTCTGTCTCGTCCCACCACCCACTCGCTTGTCAATAACACCGACATGCCCCTGCGTCCTCCATGAGAGATTCAGGGACGATTTATTCTCGCCTGCCGCTGCCTGCATCTTTTGCAAACGAGATTTAGGGATGGTCGCTCTCGTTCTGCCATTCTACGCCATTTCGTCACCACTCCGCAGGAGAGTTCGAGGAGACAACGCACATATTATTTCACCCCTCCCTTGTTGACAGTAGTGGCACCCAGCTCACCCACCCCCTCCACCCTCGCGGCTACATTTGCCATGTCAATTGACGTGTGCGATGATGTTGTGAGGCTAAATGGGAGGACGTGAACTGTGATTTCTACATAGGTGATAGATATGCCGAAGGACTGTATATATTTACATTACAATGCATGTCATTTAACCTCGAACTCGGACCTGCCAGGTGGCACCATGGCCCACTAGCTCAAGTTAAATAGATCATGCTTTGAAGGCCGGTGCGATAGCTTACATGGAATTATGTACGTACACCGCTGATTGTGGTCCTCCTTATTCAAACATTCAAATTGCAAATGCCTACATCCCCAGGGAGAGCAGGTACTCCAGACAATGACAATCGCCCAGTGGCTTTAAAAAAACTATACGAACTTACCGCATTCTTGGGCACCATCCACCAAACTCCTACAAGGTCAGGGATTGCGCGAATTCCACTACCGTATGTTATGCTTGCCACAACGACCATGAATGCCCCCCAAAAAAAACCGAATGGTATCAGCACGGGTGTGTATACCCAGGGTTTTATCAAGGCTCAAGAATTTAACAGTGGTAATCCGAGGGTATTATTACAAAATAACGACTACTTGATCTTTTTGAACTGCAAATAAATGAGCACCAACATGAGTGGGGGAAAGCAACGAAACGTACCCGTTCCGTGGTCCTGTAAAGTCCATTGTCAAGAGTGACCACCTTGCCTTCGATCCTTTCGATCCTCTTGTTCTGGGTATCCAATTCTTCGCCCATTGTCATTCCTAGTGCCCGAAGCCGTTTGGTTGCTTCACCAATTTCGTCAAGGTTGTTGTCCAGTTCGTCTTCAACTTCATCATCGGAGGCCGTAGCGTCGAATTGGAATCGTTTGCGCTGTTCTTTCCTAGCTGATATTTGTTCTGCAGATCGGAAGCGACCACCGGATGAATCGCCGGTGGCAATGCCTTCTTCGTCATCCGCGTTGCGGCCATAAGTAGCTGCCCGACCAAGACGGTTCTGGCTCTCGCGAATATCCATCATGCTTTTCTCTCGTTCATCTCGTTCGGCGTCATAGCGGGATTGCAATTTTGCCTCCTGGGCGGCACGTTTAGCATCTTTGTTGAAGGTGATGACTGGTCGGAATATGGAGCGGTTAAGCTGTTTAAGCTCGTCAGTCTTGTCAGTAGCACGAGCTGAGTGCCCTTTGGAGACATCGAGGTGGCGCTCGGTATTGGCCAGTTTTTCTGTTCGGAATGAGCAGGAGATATTGCGGGGATATATTTAACTACCTGATTGGTCACCAAGTCTTGTAAGGGTGTTACGAGCAGTCTCCTCAGCCTCGCGTGCCATGCGAAGCGCGTTCCGGGTGGAATTGACACTCTCCTGCTTTACGAAGCGAGTTTGCTGTTTTATTCCTTCCACATCTTCTTCATTCTCCTCCCCGGGAGGAGGCTCCCGCCCAGGTTGGGGGCCATCGAAAAATCTACCAGAGCCGGTCGCCGATGGTTTATAACCAGCGAAGAGCTCATTCCTATCCTTCTCTATTTCTCCATCCCCACGAGAATATACATCACCTACACCATTGTTCTTATTGTACTTGTCGTGTAGGTTGTAAGAGTCGTCGGTGGAGGCAACAGATCTATCACTAGCACCATAGAGATTGCCATCGCGACTTGCGACATAGGTGCTCGCGTTGGACCGGAACGAAGCGTTGCTGCTGGTAGTATTTCCAGATGATGGAATGGGGGCTACTGGGGGGATTAAATTTTGGTCCTTACGCTTGAAAAAAGGCATCGTTGGATAAACGGATGGGGTTTAGTAGGAAGCCCATCCAGTTTGAGCTAATTTATATAATGCCTTCGACATGTGATCCGGACGACACAGCCTGCGGCCTCACGTTGACAACAGGCGAGGTCTGACAGACCCTGATTTACACTGCCTGCATAAAGGGAACGAGAGTAATCACAAGAGTATTTATGGAGGGGGTACTATTGTGCAGGAAAGATTAGATATATTGTAGGCGTCCACTATTTCTTGCCTTTTCGACCTTTTTTATCTACCAAACTTGTTGACGGTTTCCCTACCACTGTAACCCCTTTCCCATGCTTAACAACACTTTCAAGAGCCGCTTTCTTTTGCTTCTTTACGCTACCTCCCTTCATCTTTGCATACTTATCAACGCTCTTATCAAGCATGTCGCGGGATTTCTTCTTGGATTTGCGCTCTTTATTCCGCAAGGCTTGTTTTTGAGATGGTGTCAATTCACTCCGCGCGCGAGGTTCGGTGGTGAGGGGCGCGAAAACTTCTTCAGGAGCAAGCATTGTCTCTGTAGACTGCGTCGTTGGCAGCGCCGATTCTAGGCTCGTGCTAGAAATATTTGCAATAGTAGATATCGTAGCTTTAGGCTATACATGTTGTGCGTCAGGATTGTGAGAAGAAAGAAAGTGAGGAAATTGACCTGCTTGGGAATAAAGTGTGCGTTGCACAGAGCATCTAACTTTCCGCAAATAGTTTGCCAGAGGTTTTCAATCTCGGTATGCTCCTTTTGTAATTTGCCGTCGCGATCGTCTTCAACCGCGCCGGTTGTTTTTTCCACATATTCATCCTCGTATATCTGAGCAAGGGATTGGCTGGACTTGGTATCTTTGAGTTCGAAAAAGCGGGACGGTAGGAAGGGTTTATCATCTATGGGCCGAATGCGGACGACATCGTCGAAATGACTCTCAAGAATTCTGGCTTTGATGCGTTCTTCAAGATTTTGGACCGCCTCCTCCGTTACAACAGGAACGGCTTTCATCACCCGCTCAAACTCAAGATCCTCCTCGAGAAGGGAATTCTGCGGCCTGGCCCTTGAGCCAGCTTCTCCCATGAGCACCCAGTCTTTCTTCCCCACGTTCTCTGCTTCGAGCTCCGCGATTTGTTCCCGGAGAACTGCCAGCCTCTTCTCGTGCGTCGATAAGTCTGTTAGGAATCCATGGGTAAGTATAAACATATCAATGAATGAATGTACCATGGTCCTGCTCTTGATCTTCATCAGCGAATAAATCATCTTTCAGTCGCCCGATTGTCTCCCTTCCGTTTTCCTCCTCCGAATTAGAGTCCTCAGCGCCAGAGCCAGATGCCTCCAAGGTTCCATCAGATAACAGTTTTTCCAAGAGGAGTTCATTATCCTCGCTTCCATCGATATCTTCACCCACTTCCTCGTCATCTTCCTCGTTATCAGGTGTGTTCAGAGGGAGGTTTTTCCCATTTGCTTTGATGTTCCTCACCCGTACCTCTTCGTGAAAACGTACTCGGCCAGCCTTTGTCGGGGAGGTGACTTTTTTTGACTTCTGCTTTGGTACGCGGGGTGGAGGTTCGAAGAAGTCTTTGTATAATGCCTCTTGAAGCACGTAGTAAACTTAAATACAAATAAAATACACAGATGCGTACCACCCGGATCCCTTTCTAAATCCTCTTCGTCGAATTCAGGGGTAGGATCGACTGGCGCAAAGAGGTCTACCGACATATTATCGTCTTCGTCCTCGTCATCTTCACCCAGGTGGCCCCGACTTGACGACTTAGCTTCGGCTTGTTCAGTCTCAGCGTTGAAAGCGGTTAAATCAAAGAAACCATCGTTGAGCCCAGTATGGGCGCCAGATTTTGGTTTTTTAGGTTTTTTCGCTATGACATCCAGCAGAGATGAAGGGTCATCGTCGTCGTTTTCCTCATCAGAAGAGGAGTCACGGAGATCCACAACATTTTCTTCTTTGTCCTCCTCGTCCATATGCTCATGCTCGCTGCCGCTCTCGTCGAGGAATGCGTCCTCGTCATCCATGTCATCTTCCTCGTCATCCATGACACCCTGGAGATCCTCTAAGTCTATTTCTTCGCCATTTTCAAGGGCTTGTAGAGCTCTCAGATATTTTTGCTCGTCCACCCCGTCCATGTCTTCGTTATCGCTCTCGTCCTCGTCTGGCTCGCCCTCGAGAGCTAGTTGTAGCACATCACAAATGCTTTTGGTTCGCAAATCTAGCTGCGCCCATATCTGATCCTCGTCCATTCCATCGACAAAAAGGGTAGACAAGGGAGTATCTCCAAACGTTAGTGTGGACGTGAGTGGGCTGGGTGACTTATGGGATTCTACATTTGCATGGGACCGTGATCGGGTTTGCGGTGCATCTGAGAGGGTCAAAGAAGACAAAAGGCCATTGATATGGGACTTTGATTCGAGTTCTGTGTGAACGGCTGATTCCACGGTTAATATTGATTTTGTGATGTTTCTGCAAGCAATGCCTACCAAGATCAAAGATAAACTTGGCGGCACATAATGCAATTGAGGAGATTTCATTATCTCCGGATGCGAATGACTCTGGTTTTTTTTCGATGAGCTCTGACAGTGAAGCCAGTTCCGGGATCGAGGTGGTGGGTTTTGCCATTTGGAGGACCCTGACATCACTTGGAAAACTTTCCAAATGTATTTGCGCATGATTGAAATCCGGTGTTTCAGCAAGCAACAACAAACATCTCCTATGTCGGAGGCAGTGCCATTGAAATGAGGTCTGTACTCAGGCTCCTAACCATCCATCCGTTGGCCTTTTGCAAAGTACATCATAACCGGATAAATCCGGATGGTTTGTAATCAAACCTTAAGTTGTACTTAAGTCCAACGGACGGCTGGCAAACAATGTCAGCCACAGCCGTGGAAAATGCTTTCAAAGACACCAAGACGACAAGCTGGTCCGTTGTGAATCGGATTTTTTCGTCACATGATGTGCGTCCAGTAGTGCGCGCGACACTGCACCCCCAGTCGACTCAACCATTTATTGCATGCTATGCTTCTTAAAACATGATGGAAAAAAGAATAATATTCTTGGGTAGGGTCACAACCTTAACATACATACTCTCCCACCAATTCTACCAGGTGGCATGATTTCTCTAGACTTCCAGGGCCCAAAATAAATGTTTTGCAGCATTATGAGATGGTTTCTTGTGAGGTACTGTAAGATAAACGAGTTGAAGAATCAAGATTCAGAGTCGGATGGAGAATCGAGAGTCAAGACGTGCTGCTGGACGCGCATCATGTGACGAAAAAATCCGATTCACAACGGACCAGCTTGTCGTCTTGGTGTCTTTGAAAGCATTTTCCACGGCTGTGGCTGACATTGTTTGCCAGCCGTCCGTTGGACTTAAGTACAACTTAAGGTTTGATTACAAACCATCCGGATTTATCCGGTTATGATGTACTTTGCAAAAGGCCAACGGATGGATGGTTAGGAGCCTGGTCTGTACTGTGGTTGCTGGCTGATCTTGGTCAATAATCAGAAATCGGGGTGGTTGTAAAAATAAAGAACCACGCACACCGAGATCTTCCATTCCTCGTTAATTATCTTCATTGTTGTTTGGATTAGCGGGAAACAAGACAACAATGGCAATCTTACATAAGTGCTGGTCCCTCGTTACACCCCTCTTTGTTGTTGAACCCTGCACAGGACATA